>JABEZY010257835.1:0-27205 GCA_013467495.1 Gossypium gossypioides | reverse complement strand
AAAATTTCCCTTATTTTACAATTAAATCCAATTTAATTAATATTTAAATTTAACTCAAATTAACCCCTAATAAAATTTATTTTAAAATTCTTTTTTTACCCGAATTAATTATTTTCACTAATAATTATTTAATTACTTTAAAATTAATTTTCCAAAATTAATTTTATTTTTTTAGAATATTTTTTAATCAATTTTAGATGAAATTGACCTCCGAAATTAAATTAAAAAAATACTATTAACCCAATAAATTACTAAATTCACGCTCGAAACCCGAAAAAATTACCCGAAACTACTAAACCCAGTTTATGGATATTACATCTGGACATCCTAACATCCACAGTGTGAATACTGTAGTAAAAGATATATTGATAAGGCGGTATCCACAGGTATACTGGTTCAGCTGTAATATAGTTACACCTGAGTAGGTGAGTACTCTGAGGATCGTACCCAAGGGAGGCTAGTGCTAGATTTGTTTTAACCTGAACACTGAAAGATCTAATTAGCACTATAAATCAGTTATAGTATGAAAAACATAATAAAAGGAGTTTTTAACAAACAATAAAATATAATAAAGAAAGAAAGAAAAATCAAAAGATCAAAAACTAGAATTAATCAAATCTGATTATGGGTGATTAGCTCGCTTCGGTAATCCCCATTAACTATCGTTTCGAGTTCCTCGTCAATCAACTAGTCGCTATCCCAATAGGATCCTTCAACCTTACAGTCCAAACCAGTTTGGGGTAAAGGTGTTCACGGATAGGCTATACCAGTTTTGGGTTAATTCCCACCTTGATGACTTCCTAGGGTTTTTAGGCCTAGGGTTTTAGGTTCTTCCTTTCCCAAATAGCTAATCCGTTGAGTAACCCTACAAAATAGTTAACAGGTCATACCTCCACTCATTGATCCCCCATAGAAGGATTAGTTTCTCACGGTTTTCATAAACAATATAGAAATAATATAAAGATAGAACATGAAGAATAAATCGAAGTATAAAGTTTAAAAAAATGCCTGATTTGTATTACGAATAAAGTGAAACCACAAGTTTGATTGTCTCCACAAATCTTATCTCTCGAGATCAACAAAGAACAACTTGAAACGAAATCTTAAAACGTAAGAACAAAATCTAAATTAAAATTAAAATTAGAATTCTAGGCTAAGTAATGGGTGTCTGTAATGTGTGACAAATGAGCCCATTTACAGATTTCAAGTGGTTGTCGTCTTTAACCCTAGGTTAGCTGATGTTCCCAAGCTTTAAGTTTGATTGTGTAGACCAAAGTGCGCCCTTGCTCATGTTTAATTCCCTTCCAAATTCGATGTCGTGACACACTAAGACCTGTGTCGCGTCATAGGAGTCAGTGTACTCCTCTTGGGATATCTTCAGGGGTATGTCGTGACACCCTTAGGTTGTGTCTTAACATCAAAGGCAGTCTTGTGATTTCTCCATTCTGCTCTCTATGTTGTGACATTGATCATTTTGTGTTGCAACATTGTGACCAGTATCATTTTAGTACGCCTTCTAACAGTCTCCTGTACACTTACAAAGTTCATCAGCTCACCCTTAGGCCTCATTCGACCCCTAAGATTAATAAAAGACTCAATTTGTACATTTTATTAACTTTAAGAAAACTTAGAAAAACACAACTTAAACCTAATGAAAATGCTTGCTTCTAAGCTCCTAAAATGCGGAAATAGTTTAATCTGCTACACTGAATTACGACAGATCACTCACCTGACAACCATGAACAGCAACTTGAACTCCATATCCAACAAGGAGCTGCAACAACCACTTGACATGGAGCAATCACTAATAAAATTTGGGATCTCAACTTCAGCTTAGAGAAATGTATTAGGTTCCTCAAGCCTCAGATAACCTTGTCTTAGAAGAAAGAAGAAGAGAACTCTCATTTCCCAAAACCTAAATATCTATTATTATAATCTAAGTTCTTATTAGAACTTGACAAATGTCACATCATTACTTAATTGTCTTATCAAAAGTCTACAACTTCCAAGAAACCCAATCGAGTATTCCCTTATCTTTTAGCTATTCTGCTTCACAATTAGTTGGTTCCTAACCATCTTTCCTTGCAACTTAACTTGCACAGTACCATAATTAATGGGCGCACTATCCCTTACGTGAACTCATATTTTCGGTACCAATTTTACTTGGTCGCTGATCTTATTCCAACTAACATAGCCACCTGACAAGGAACCTTTATTAACTTAACCACATAAATGTACACGCCTGCTCTATACGCCAAAAAATGTACTTGGGCGAAGCCTACTCCACCAATCATACTACCTTAGGACTACGCGCTAAACTTTGTACCTGCTAGAACTGGGGTGTTACAATTCTCCCCCTTAACAAAATTTCATCCTCAAAATTTTCATCTCTCTTAGAATCCAATTTCCTTGATCTAATTGGTTTTACACGCTAAACACATATCAGCGACGATACGAATTCCATTTCATACACTTCAAAGTTTCCTTCTCATTGACATACTCCTCAAAACTCTTATTAATAAGATGTTATTAGACTGTTTCTTTGAACGAAATCAAAATTTTGGCTGTAAAACACTCGAGCGCGGACGTCACACTCATACCTTTTTGACAGATGTCAAACCTGCATTAGGGAATTCAAACAGTTTCTCACAGAGTGACTTCTTGAGTACATCTATACCTATAAAGCAGAGGCTCCAACCTTTCTTTGAACACATTTTTCAAACTCTTTAGATTTCGTAATAGCTTTTTCGGTTCCTTTCTATGCCTTTATCTTTTCCAATTCTTGATTTTCTTAAAGGTAATCCTAACTCCTTTTCTTTTCCACACTTTTTCTTTTTTTCGTACAAGAATGTCGAGAATGAATGCTCACAGTAGAGGTCGTCCATAAAGTAACTAAATTTTTACCCCCTAAAATCACACCATTATTGTAACATTCTAAATTTTTTGCTTAAAAGAATGTAGAATTATTTCAAAGATAAGTAAGTGACCAAGTGATTAAAAGAAAAATGAGAAGTCAGAGCAAATAGATCAAGGTCTAGAGTTTGAATTCCTTCCCTTGCAAAATAGCTTAATTTTGCAAAATTTTCTCCTTCCCCCTAATTTTGTGTCGCCCATACCTTTTAACCTAGGTATAAATATAATTTTTTTCATTAAATTTTTAGCCTTTAGTCATTATTTTTCCAAACCTAGCCATCTCTTCCTCTTCCTCTCTTTTCTTCCTCTTCAATTTCTCTTCTCTTTTCCCTCACTATGTCGCTGCCTAAAACCTCTTCTTTGCCACCCATCTTTTCTTCATTACCATTGGATTTTTGCACCATTTTCCTTCTCTTCCTTGTTTTTGTTTTCCCTTAATTTTCCAGCCTTATATTTTATATTTTTATCACTTGAAAGAAGATCTCTGTAGTTGTCACAAGGTTCACCATTGCCGCCCCTTTTTTGTCTCTCAAGTGTCTTCTTCTTCCGTTTTCTTATCAAATTTATATATAAAAAACCCTTGATCCATATCTAGAATTTTGATGATTTTTAATTATTTAAATGATAAATTTCCATCCATCAAATTGATTTTTATTAAGCTCCCAAAGCAACCCCAAAATCACCGTTTAGAGCCATTTGAAGCGTTAAGGTCGATTTAAAATTTTGGTTCCAGCCTTGATTTACTTTATTTTCAAGATTAAATTAGACCCTTTTCAACCCTAAAATAAATTTGTTTGTTGTTTTCCAAAACAGTCCCCTTTGTAGCCAATTTTGGTGATGTGCCACTCCTAAATCTACCATTAGGGGTTGCTTATTTTTATTATTACCACTTATTTTTGGAAAGGTTTTAATCTAATAAACCACTTCCTAATTAGCCTTTAATCATGTATGATTTAGGAAAATTTGATCTTAATCGTTCAGCAACTTAGATTTGATGAATTAGGAAGCATAATTTCGGTCGTTTGCAGGTTATTGGGTGGTATCAATTTTTTTGTTAAGGGATTTGTTGGCTGGATGAATCGGGGTTAATTTTTGGTGTTTTAGCTACTGGCTTTTAGTATTTTATCATGCTAGGCACTGATTTAAACACCCTAAACCAGCAGTGAATTCGTTTGTCATTCACGTACATGTTTCTCATCAAATCAGTGTAAGTAGTCTAGTCAATTTGGATCTAAAAGTTTATTGTTGTAACACTGATTTGATTGAACCCTTAGAGGGTGTTTTAAGGCTAATTTATCATTATTTTAACTTGATAAAATTTGTATTTTAACTTAGGTTCAATTTAATTCTAAAGGAGGAATCGCGGGTTTCGCCAGTAGTGCTACAGTTGTGCAAAATTAAAGTGTGGGTTCTAAGCTATAAATTTGAATGTTTACATAATATTTTTAGTGATTAAATCGATGTCTAAGCTTGCTGGTCGGGCTTAGTTAAATGGCTAAGTAAGTGATTTTAAGGTGGTCAAATCAGGTACGTTTGGTGCCCCAACTAAATGGCATGTTTGCAAAGTTTCAAGGTTGACTGATTATTTGTATAATTGGTATTGGTATGAAATAACATGAATGGTTTGAATATATGTGTTGGATGTATGTACAACATGTATTAAAATGAAAATAAAGATTGAATGCATAAAATGTATGCTTGAGTGAAATACTATGAAACATACTCAAGGAAAGCTTGTTGTATATGCAATGGAAATTGTCTATGAAATGGAACACTTGATAAATGACACCACTATGTAGGAACGAATGATAATGAAGGCATGGGGTGGGATATTGTGGATGACAGAGGTGATCTGTGGAGTAATGGCGGTATATTAAGGCCGCATTTATGTTGTTAGTGCACTATAACGGGAGTAATAAGGAGAATGACGACAATATCGCATTTTAAATGGTAGTATAATTGTATTATGTATAATGGTGATTTAACCACATTGAGCCTAGCTCGCATTGTTTGGAGTTTGGCAGACGGGTTCTGAGGAGCTCGTGGTGTGTAGCGAATGTTTGGGTAGGATTCTTTATGCATTGCATTATTTCTATGACACATTTGAAAGATAATGTTTTATGTTATGTGATATGTTTCATTAATTTATTGATTGACGTTTGCATGGATAATTTAATGTTCTTATTGTTTGGAGTCACACTAAGCTAGTTAGCTCTCCCTATAGTTTTAAACATCTCAGGTAATGCTCAAGATTAGGACCAAACATGGAACGCGAACATACGACGGACTTCAGACTAATAATTTATTCTGCATAAGTTTTACTTATATTTATTTGGTTTTGGACTGTGGTTTGGGTTTTATTCTACTTTGGGGTTTTCATGCATGCATACTTGAGACGTTAATTTGATTTTATAAGCATATTTTGAAATTTGACAATGCATGATACTTGGCTTAATGCTAAATCTGGTATAAACTGAGGTTTTTGATGTATTAAATGAGAACAATGTTTTGTTAAGTGAAACAGTAAGCAATGTGTTTTCTAAACCATGCAAATGCTAATAACATGACCTAAGGATGGTTAATTTAATTAATGAAACATTTTCCAAAATAATAAAGGTAAACCATAATTTTTCTTAAAAGAGAAAGTAACTAAGGTTTTGAAAGAACGATAGGGTAGTTAGTCACAAAGATGGCTAATGTGATCTTCATAATTTGGCTATAATGTTTAGATCAGGTTGGGGAGGTTACACTTAGTTGTATTAGAGCCTAGGTTCAAAACCTCAAACTAAATTTTGATTATTTTCAAAAATGAGTCTGTATGCATTCATACATGAAAAGGGGGAAATTTTGAGAAAAAAAAACCACAACATTTTGAAAATATTTCTTTCAGGAAATGATGAAGTCCGAAGCTCCGATGCTGTAACCATAGAAATAATATTGAAACTCTAGACAAACACTAAAAACTATTGCATAAAACTTTAACAAAAGAACTTAGTTAAATTACGATAACAGATTGAACATAATACTAAAAATATTCTTACTCCTAAATTGTAGGTTCCATAATACATCAAAATGAATACTCGGGGAATGACTCATGGTAGGTGGGGTCGTATAAGGCAACCTCCAATGGCTTCAGCTTAGTCGTCTACGTCTCAAGGGCCCGTATAGAATAATGAATGTAATGAGGTTGTTAGTGAACCCACTACTGAGGGTAGGAATATGGAAAACCAGAACTATGATAATGAGTATGATAGGGATGATCCGGTAACATAGGCTTTGTTAAGGGCCTTATAAAGGGTCACTAGGGCCTAATTTGGTAGTGGTAGTCGTGGGACAATTCCTATGAGGCTCCGCTCAAGTGGGGTAGAGTTGTTTAGGGGTATTACTAGAACTACCCCTATAGTGGCTGAATATTGGATGGAGACCACTGAACGCATATTAGATTACTTGGATTGCACCCTTAAGCAAAAACTTAAGGGTGTTGTTTCCTTGTTGAGGGATAAGGAATACAAATGGTGGCAATCAATGGTTAGGGGTACGCTGCTAGAGTGCATATTTTCAATATGCTTTTTAAAGTAAGTTTGTGGGCACTCACTATGTAAAGGTTCAATGATTGGAGTTTAGACAGCTAAAACAGGGCTACTTGTCAGTTTCTAAATATGAGGCAGAATTTTTGAGGTTTAGTCGCCATGTATCTGGTATAGTGGCGTCAGAACAGGATAAGAGCTACTGCTTTTAGGAAGGTTTAAAGTATGACCTTAAGGTTCAGGTGGCTCCACATCAAGAGCATGTATTTGAGGCTCTGGTCAAGAAGACCAAGATTATTGAGGAGATTAAGCGTGTGGAGTGTGAGAGAAAGGGTAAATAGAAAGATCAACCTAGGAGAGAGGTTGGCTTTGCTAGCCCAAACCCGCATCCTGTTAAGCAGACAAAAAAGGCTAGGTCAGATTTAGCTATGTCAGTATTGTGAAAGGCGTCATCCAGGCGAGTGTTGAAGAAAATTGGGTGTCTGTTTGATTTGTGGCTCGATGAAGCACAGAATTAAAGATTTTTCTTTGATAGAATGATTAGATGGAAGCTTTGGTTTGAAATTAGGGCCCGATTAGAGGTAAAAATCAGAGGGGTAATCAAGTTATTCAGAGGGGACGTATTTAAAATAGGAATGTGAATGGTAATCAGTGATATAAATCATTAGTTCAGGGTATGAATTGGGTCGAAGCTAGACAGCCTACTTTGGTGTATGCGATAAACGTCATTATAGGTACCTTTATTATTTATTTAGTGCCTTATTTTGCATTAACTGATATAGGATCTACCCACTCTTATATTGCATGTGATGTGGCTGTAAAATTACGGATTGGGGTAAAGAAAACTAATAATATTGTTACTGTAGTCAGCCCTTTAGGATCATATGTACTTGTAAATAAAATATATAGGAGATGCCCTTTAGAGGTACAAGGGGAAGCTTTCCCGCTCACTTGATGGAATTGCCCTTTAATGAATTTGACTTGATTTTGGGAATGGACTGGTTGGTTGAACACCAAGTCCATATGAATTGTGCATTGTAGAGGGTAACTTTGACGGCTGGGTTTGGAAAGGAAGTTGTGATGGTTGGGGAATGACGAAACTATTTGTCCAATGTGATGTCTGCTATGGTATCAAAGAAAATGGTTCGAAAAGATTTTGAAGCATTTCTAGCTTATGTTTGAGATGCAAGTGCAGTCGATCCTACTGTGGATAGTATTCGTATAGTAAGGGAATTTCCTAATGTCTTTCCTAAGGAATTATTAGGTTTACCTCTAGATCAGGAAGTGGAATTCGGTATTAAGTTGCTTCCAAGAATGACACCAGTGTCCATTGCTCCTTATCGTATGTCACTTAAAGAGCTTAAGGAGTTGAAAGTACATTTGCAAGAACTACTGGATAGGGGTTTCACTAGACCCAGTGTTTCACCATGGGGCGCACCGGTATTTTTTTGTAAAGAAAAAGGATGGTACACTTTGGTTATGCATCAATTACAGACAACTGAATAAGTGTAACAACTCATTTTTAATGGTGTTAAAAATAGTAGTTTCGAGACCACAATTTTGATCATTGAGTCAGTATTTTATTATTTATTTATCTATTATTTATTATTTATTATTTATGAGGTTATTAGAGTGTTATATTAAAATTTGGTTAGGAAATTTTAACGTTTAGATAGTTAATTAAGTAAAAAAGACTAAACCATAAAAGCTGCAAAAGTTAGTTTCTATTAGCTAAAGGTGCTAAATGGCTATAGAAAAGTGGGTTGATAGACTTAAATAGTAAATATACCTATTCTATTTGTAATGGATGGTTTTAACTTTATTTTTAATGATAATTTCATTAAGAATCAAAGGTAATTATGTAATTAAGGAAATAAAATGATAAACAAAACAAGAAATAGTGGTCAATTTCTTCAATTTAAATTTTCTTCAATCAAAAAACCAAGAGAAGGAACCTTGATGTTCGGCCATATAACTTACCTTGCATGTGAGTAGAATTTTTGTTTGTTCTTAATGATTTTTATGTTTTTGTGATCGTTTTAGCTTAATCTAGCTAACTCGGGGGTTAATTTGTAAAACTGTTAAATGTTTTGAAAGGTGTCATTGATGAGTTTGAAGTGTTTTTGAAGTTGGTGGTAGAATATTAAGCTTGATAGCTAAATATGATTATTTTGTAAAGTAGTTTTTAATGATTTTAATGTTTAGGGATTAAATTGTTGAAATCGTTAATTTCATGAAATTCTTGTGATAAAGTAATAAATATGGGCTTCTTAGGGACTATATAGAATTCGACACAAGGGTTTTTGGTTCAATTTGTAATAATTGTGAGACTTTTTGTTTTAGGGAATAAATTGAATTAAAGGTGAAAGTTTAAGTAAGTGTGTAAAATGTTATAAAAGGGTTAATTGCATGAATTTATGTGTTTTTAATATGTTAAAATTAGTTAATTGAATTAAATTATTATATTTAGATAAAGAAACGGACTAGTCTGTTGATAAATGTGGGTAGGAAAAAGTCGTCGAGTAATCGTCGTTGCATTTCGTTAGCTATCTCATTTTTGTAAGTTCGTATTAGGTATATGTTACTTATATGTTTGTATGTATATATATGTTATCATAAACATGTCGAAAATGAGTAAGACCATAACTGAAAGACGTTATGGCATCATGATGAAAACAAGTAAGAACATTGCCGAAAGACACCATGGAATCATAACGGAAGTGAGTAAGACCATGGCTGAAAGACACCATGGCATCATTGTAAATAGGACTAAAACCATAGTTGAAAGACGTTACGACGTTCTTTTTCAGATGTTTATCAAGTACTATGTACCTATGATGGAGTTCAATAAAGGAATAGTTAGTTTCATGTTTTTATATGATTTATAATTAAATTGAAAGGTATGATATGTTTGATTATATAAACTTACAAAGCTTTATATAACTTTACCTCTTTTGTTTTTATTCTTGTATATTGTCGGATCTGCGTCGTCGATTAGATCAGTTTTGGAGATCACACTTTTCACCATCACTTCGGTAGCCTTCTTGTTCATTTTGGTCTGGTTATAAGTGGCATGTAAATAGGACTTTTATATGTAAAATTTAATAGGTAATCTTGGTGATGTTTTTGCCAATTGAGATGTAAATCTGTTTATGGTTATTTGGTAACTTGAATTGGTGGAATTCCATTTGATGCCTCTTTTGATAAATTGTTGTCAAATGGTAATTGTATTTTGGTAACTTATGAAACTTTGGTTTGGTTATATTAGCCTTTGGAAACTTAATATAAATGGATGATTTTGGCATAAGGTATTTGGGATTTCGTTGAGTGTTTGAATAATATTAACAAGTTGACTATGTCTTGGGTTGAATGATTCATGTTATGTTGAATTGTGGTGTCAATGAGGACATAATGGTTAGGTACATAGGTTGAGTGTGAATTGGTATGTTATATGACTCTTTTAGGCACATTTTGGATAGATTTGATTGTTGTTTACTACATTGCTTAGTGCCTAAGCATTTGAATGTAAGTTAACTTGATTTTGAAGGAAATTTTGGGCACACTTAATCGTGTGACACGGTCGTGTGATTCTTTAATTTTGGTAGATGTTTTTCCCACACGGTCACAGGTTGTTACATGGTCTGGCGACAAGGCCGTGTGACCCTATTTCGAATTACACACGGTCTGCGATACGATTGTGTGACCTTATTTTCAAATTGTACACATTTCAAATTGTGTGACCCCTGTTTACACATTTTACTTAAATTTTTGTCAAAATTTCAATTTAATCCATATTTGATCCTGGTTTGTTTTAAATGTTCCATAAGTTAGATTTAGGTCCCGATTTGATTGAATAGCATGAAAATGATTGTGTGTGAGATATTTTGGTTATGTTTAATTACATTATGAATAATGTTAAAGTTTTATAACTGTAATACCTTATAGCTTGAGTTAGTGACCGGACCGGGTATAGGGTGTTACATGTAGTGGTATTAGAGTCAGGTTTAGCCGGTTCTAAGATTGAGCATAGCATCTATTGAATCTAGAGATACATGCCACTTTAAAACCTATGGTTGTGCGATGACTTGTTTTTTTATAGATTAAAATTTTCAATCGATTTTGATCAAATAGTATCCGACGAAGCACAAAGTAATATTCTAGCCACCTATCAAGGGGTTACTCATAACGTACCTAAGTTTCAGGAGCTTGGTGAAGAAACTCACACCTTTTTCGATATGACGTGAGACATGTTTAATGCTTATATAAGAGCTAATCTCGCGGCTCGACCACCTCCACCTCCTCGTCCTCAAAGTTCAAATCAACCAAAGATTCACAGAGTTCCTATTGATAAAGTCTGAAAGTGTGGGGCCGAAGAGTTTCTTGGTAACGTGAGTGAAAATCCAGCCAAAACTGAATATTGGTTAGAGCATAGGCTAAGAGTTTTAGATGAAATGATGTGTCCACCTGAGGATTGTTTGAAATGTGCCTCCTCATTATTAAAAGAGGAAGGTTTTTACTGGTGGGCGACTTTAATTACGAGTGTACCTAAGGAACGAGTCAAATGAGAACTCTTCAAATCTGAATTCTGAAAGAAATACCTCAGTAAAAGATATCTTGATAAGAAGGAAAAAGAATTCCTCGATTTGATACAGGGTAACAGATCAGTTGCGAAATATGAGCATGAGTTTGTTCAACACAGTAAGTATGCTTGTGGAATTGTATCGTTTGAGGAAGAAATGAATGTTCATTTTGAAGATGGCTTTAACAATGAGATCAAGTTATTGGTGGGTGCAATGGAAATTAGAGAATTTTTTGTTTTGTCTAACAGAGCTCAAAAGATAAAAGAGGTACACAGTTGTAAGAAATAAAATGAGAAGAAAGCTCATGATTTCAATAAACATAATTCAAACAGGACATTTTCTGCTCCCCCATTGAAGAAGATAAATGAATATGGTGACCATTTTTCTGAGCCATTGACAACTTTAGTGACTAGCATGGGTAGCGTTTGAAATGTAAACAAGCCAAAATGTAGTGATTGTGGTCGACATCACTTTGGTGTCTGTAGGAAGAAAGACGGATCCTGTTTTATTTATGGATCTCCCGATCATTACAAAAGAGATTGTCGAAAATGAACTGAGTCAAACAAATATCAGAATGCAAAGCCTGTCATTACTTCTACCAGAAGCTAACAACCAAGAAATAGTGGTGTTGCTGGAGTTCGAAGAAGTGCGACCAAGGATTCAGCGATTCGATCTGAAGCTTGAGCTCCTACCAGAGTTTATGCAATCCATGCATGCGAGGAGGCCTCAACTCCTGATGTTATTGCTGGTACCTTTTCTATCTTTGATGTTACTTTGTATGCATTAGTTGACCCTGGAGCGAAAAATTCATATATATGCACTGCGTTAGTAACTGAAATGAATATACCAGTTGAGTCAACTGAATAAGTCGTTAAAGTAAGGAATCTGTTAGGTCAGAATGTCATAGTTGATTTGATATGCAAGTAGTGTCCACTGAAAATTCAAGGCTACGACTTTCCTATGGATTTGATGTTTTTTCCATTTAATGAATTTGATGTTATATTAGGAATGGATTGGTTGACTGTTCACAATGCTATTGTGAACTGCCATAAGAAATGGATTATTTTGATATGTCAAAACGATGAGTTGATTTCTGTTGAATCTGCCAAGCCTAATTGTGTTTCAAATATAATTTCAAATATAATTTCAGCACATAAATTGGTGCAAAAAGGTTGCAACGCATTTTTAGCCTATGTTTTTTTATTCCAAAGCATCAGAAAAGAAAGTTGATCATGTACTGACAGTATGTGAGTTTACAGATGTTTTTCCTAAGGAGTTTTTGGGTTTACCATCAAAGCGAGAAGTAGAATTTGTTATCAAGTTAGTGCCATGGGCTGGTCCAATTTCGATTGCTTCATATCGAATGGCTCCAACCAAACTAAAAGAACTAAAAGTTCAATTGCAATAATTAATTGACAAAGAATTTATTCGAACGAGTAAATCGCCTTAGGGTGCACCTGTTTTATTTGTGAAAAGGAAAGATGGATCAATGAGTTATTATCAGCAATTAAACAAAGTCACGATAAAGAATAAATATCCATTGCCTCGTATTAATGATTTATTTAATCAACTAAAAGGAGCCACAGTATTTTCAAAAATCGATATCAGATCTAGATATTATTAATTGTGATTGAAAGAAGTTGACGTGCAGAAAACAATGTTCAGAACTCATTATGGACACTACGAGTTTCTAGTTATGCCATTTAGACTGGCGAATGCCCTGGCAGCATCTATGGAACTGATGAATCGGGGTTTTCAGCCACATCTTATAACAACCTATTTTTTAGTGGTATCAGAAACAGTGGTTTCGAGGCTACAAATCTAATATGTTGTTTCAAAATTATTTATTAGTTTAAAATATTTATTGGGTCATTAGTGTAGTATTAAATTTTGGTTAAGAAATTTTATCATTTAAAGGGTTTAATAAGTAAAAGGACTAAATTGTAAAATTTTTAAAGTTTAATAGTAAAATTAGAGGGGTTAAAAGGATAATTAAACCATGGAATTTAGTTAGTGGAATGGAAAGATGGTTTACATGAGTGGAAATGTTTTAATTATGATTAATCTACTATTAATTAAGGTTTAATCAAGAAAGTTATAATATTTACAAAATTACCAAAGTATATATATTAAACCAAAGAAAATAAAAGTAAAAATTCATTCTATTTCATCATCTTCCTCATGGCAATAGAAGAAAAAAATAGGGTTTTCATTCTTTTGATTGAAGCTTTGATTTGGTAAGTGTATTGATGCCCGTTTTTAGTAATTTTTATGTTTTTAGACTCGTATTAGCTTAATCTAGCATGCTCGAGGATTAATTTGTAAAACTGTCAAACTATGTGGATTGTGCCATTGTTGAGTTAAGTTGTTTTCTTGAAACTTTTGAAAGATTTCTAGGTTTTTTTGTTAGATTAGACTATTTCATAAAGTAGTTTTTGATGACTTTAATGTTTAAGGCCTAGATTGCTAAAATGGTGAAAATTGTTGTACTTGAAAGGAAATAAATGCAAGTAAGGGCAAGTATGAGGCCATGGAAGAATAGGCTAGATTTTTGGTGTAAAAGAATTAGGTAAATTGCATGTTTTGGGGCTTAGAGATTAAATTGAATAAAGGTTAAAAGTTGAGGTAAATTTGGTAAAATATTAATAAAAGACTAAATTGTATAGAATGATTAATTTTTGCTGTTGATTTTGTTAATTGAATGAAACTATTGTTTTAGATCACGAGCGTGTTGACGATCGTGGAAAAGAAAAGATTGTGGAGTAGTTCATGTGCTTTTGTGATTACTGCAAACCAGTCATGTAAGTTCGTTCTATGTTTATGCATAGTTATATTCAATTCTTTGTTAATGATTTAATCTTTTAGTTCTATTTCGTATTGTTATTAAATGTTGAATTGTAATGTATATCCAAATTGCGTGGTTATCTGGCTTTGTGCCTAGTAGGCTTAGTATAAATTGCATGTTTGAGGGCTTACAGATTAAATTGAATAAAGGTGAAAAGTTGACGGAAATTTGGTAAAATATTAATAAAAGACTAAATTGTATAGAATGATTAATTTTTGCTATTGATTTCGTTAATTGAATGAAACTATTGTTTTAGATCACGAGCGTGTTGACGATTATGGAAAAGAAAAGATTGTGGAGTAGTTCATGTGCTTTTGTGATTACTGCAAACCGGTCCTTTAAGTACTTTTTATTTTTATGCATAGTTATATTCAATTCTTTGTTAATTATTTAATCTTTTAGTTCTATTCCGTATTGTTATTAAATTTTGAATCGTAATGTATATCCAAATTGGGTGGTTATCAGGCTTAGTTCCAGTGTTATTCAGGCTTAGTGCCTAGCAGGCTTAGTGCCGATGTTATTCAGGCTTAGTGCCTAGCAGGCTTAGTGCCGTTGTTATTCAGGCTTTAGTGCCTAGTAGGCTTAGTGCTAGTGTTATTCAAACTTATTGCTGGGTAACGAATGTAATTTACCTTAGAAATTTAGAAATTTATAGTAAATAAGTTGACTTATCAAACTTGCTAAGCTTCTTCGCACTTATTCGTTTAATTTGATTTTGTAGGACTCTCGGCTTGGAAGCTCATACACTATCATCTATATCTTGGTAGTCATTTTGTACTTGTTTGATGTTGGTTTAAAGTAGCATGTAATAGGAGGAGTCTTTAGTATTATGAAATTTTGTGAATGTGTAAATGGTGAATTGATATGATATTACTTGTGAAGTTTTAAGTTTAAACTTGATGAACTTTAATGCTTATTTAAAGTTAGGTCTTTTTGACCATCTTTAAGTACTTGTATATATGACTTTTAGTATGCAAATGATGGTTTGGAAATGGTCCCTTTATGGTTTCATGTAATGATCCATTATGATATGTTTTGGTAGGTAGTTGAAGCAAGGTATAATGCTTGAAATAAGGAATTGTTGACTAGTTTGGTATGTAATGTTTTGGATATTTGTGGTGCCTTTGAATGGCATATTGTTTAGGTGATTTAGGATGTTTTGAAATGGCATGTTTATGCACATTGGAATGATGTTGGAAACCCTTGAATGTATGCTTAAATAGGTTGAATGATTATGCATGAAATGGTAATGAAATGGCTTGATTTTAGGTATATTTTGGGTCCATACGGTCTGAGACACAGGCGTGTAACTCAGCCGTGTGAGACACATGGCCTGGCAACACGGCCGTGTGTCATCTGAGGTTTCCTTTGTATGCAAGTTAGTGAGTTACACGGCCTAACACACGGCCTGACACATGGGCATGTGAGACAACTTAGAGAGTTACACGGCTTGGCACACGGGCGTGTGGGGCAACTCAGAGAGTTACACGAGTGAGGACATGGGCTAGGACTTGGACGTGTCCCTAATTTGAAGGTTACACATCCTGAGACACGGGCGAGTGTCTAAGCTATGTGAGGTACTCGGCCGTGTGACCCCTATAGTGCATATTTTGTATCTTTTTCCTAAACTTTTCAAATTGTTTCCAATTGGTCCCGACTTACTTCTAAGTTATTTTTAGGGCCTCGAGGGCTCGATTTAGGGACAATATACTAGTATATGAATGTTTAATATATATTTAAGTTATTGAATGATATTATATTGTATGGTTTCTGGTTGATCAAGAATACTTTGAAACCCTAGTTCGGTGATTGATTCGGGTTAAGGGTGTTACACATTTTGACAGGTTTGTTTGTTTTTTTATTTTTGACATTTTGATTTATTCCAGAAACGAATCTAAGCATGCTCAGCATATAAAGATTGTGTTATAGACCTTGCATGAAAAGCAATTGTACGGAAAGTTTAGTAAATGCTAATTTTGGCTTTAAGAAGTTGAATTTCTTGTTCATGTGATTTTGACTAAAGGGATACAAGTTGATCCGAACAAGATTTCTACTATTTGGAACTGAAAACCTCCATGAAACGTTTATAAGGCACGTAATTTCCAGGGATTAACCGATTATCATCTACGATTTGTTAAGAACTTTTCGATAATAGCATTACCTATGACGAAACTATTACAGAAAGATGTTAACTTCGTTTAGCTTGAGAAATGTTAGCAGAGTTTCTATCTGTTGAAAAATATGTTGACAGAGGTATCATTATTGACACTGCCTGAATCAGGGAAATAATTTGTTGTTTACAATGATGCTTCTTTGAACGGTTTGGGATGTGTTTTGATACAAGAAGGCAAGGTTATTGCATTGCTTAGTGCCCAAACATTTGAATGTGAGTTAACTTGATTTTGAAGGAAATTTTGGGCACACACGGCATATGATATGAGCTGCCACAGAGTCGTGCTCCTTACACGATCGTGTGATTCTTTACTTTTGGTTCAGCTTTTTCCCACACGGTCACAAGTTGTTACACGATCTAGTGAAACGGCCGTGTGACCCTATTTCGAATTGCACACGGGGCACTGTCGCTTGTGAATATAATATGTGAATTGTGCAACTATACACGTTGAATCAAGTAATAAAGTGATAAGTAAGATCATCTCCACAAGGACCAGATTAGGTATAGGAATGGTCAAGTTATGATAATGATTAATGTTATGACAAAACTGAGTTAAATACGCAGTGGTAAATAATAAGGATAAGCAAGAGCAAGAGTAAAAATGCAATGGCAATTATGAGAATAATTACATGAATAAAATGCGAGCGAATAAATAAATAACTAAGAATGGTACGGCAAAGGATAGAAGGTCTGCGATGTTGATTGGAAGGTTAGGATTACTAAGAATCTACCTTTACTTTCAATAATGCCTTAGCCAACATCGTACACAACCTACTGCTCAGAAGAGACCTAAAGTGACCTACTTATTTCGAGAGAAATATCTTATGTTACCTGACTAGTGTCTATAGGCCTTAGCATGGCACCGTGCACTATTCTGTCTTCCTTCTAAACATTTCTCTATGTCTAGAGTTTGTTGTAGGTATTTGGTCAAATACCCACTTGTATCATTCAATTTTAGTCCAACTAATCCAACCTTTTCAGAATTAGATTCAGTTTATGGGCATACTACACACTCATCTATGTCTAGAGAATGTATGCATACGGTTAGAAAATAAAAGCAATTGAGTGAAATAGTAGATTAAATAAAATATATGCTTCAACCATTAAAGAAAATAAAAGTTTCATCATGTAATCCCAACCCTATGAGATTTAATTCATGGGTTGGCGATTAATATTCAAGTTCAAAATAACATCCAACATTATTTCGATCAAATCAATTTATTAGAGAACAAAATAAGAAATAATGGAAGATGGATGTCGCCAAACTAATCTGCAATCCAACAGCACAGTGTCTTGTGGTGGCTGAGAGGGACTACCTTTAGCTTCCTCTTTCTGTCTCTACTCAACCGCTACCCTCTATTGTTGCCTCCAGATCCCCACACTTAGGGCTTCCTCCTTCGGCTTTTTATAAGCTTTTCTTCCTAGGGTAACTCCAACAGCCCACGATATATTCTCCTCTTTTTTAGGTAGATTTTTCTGGTACAAGCAGAGTTGGGCTAAGACTAGTATGCGCTGAATGTTAACTTGGTCATCTTCCTAAAATTTCCACGGCATACAATGTGGCAAACAATCCAACCTTTTGCCTCGTCAAACCTTTACTCATTTATTTCTTTCTCCACATCCTACACCTGCCAAACCACCAAGTACAACGCTTCCACACTTAATTAAAAGTATCTCACACGTAAACACAATTGAAGCTCCTAAGGTAAATGATAAAAATACTAATAAAACGTCCTAAAATGTCACTAAATGTACCCAAGTACAAGTAATTAGTTAGGTCTAAAGGAATGAAATATAACTCTTTTCAAGAGTTATCACGCACACGGTCTGGCGACACGGCCATGTGAACCTATTTTCGAATTCTACACGCTTTGGCCACGTGGCCTACCCACACAGTTGTGTGACCCCTATTTACACATTTTACTTAAAATTTTGTCAAAATTTAAATTTAATCCAGATTTGATCTTAGTTTGTTTTAAATGTTTCGTAAGCTCAATTTAGGTCCCGATTTGATTAAATAGCATGGAAATGACTGCGTGGGAGTTATTTTGGTCATGTTTGATTAAATAATGAATAATTTTACTATTTTATAGCTATAATACCTTATAGCTTGGGTCGGTGACCGAACTAGGTATAGGGTGTTACAGACCGAGAGTATATTTATGGAAAAGGAACACTTTAGAAGGTTTTTTTTATCTACTTAATTTTCAGGTACTTCTTTCTAACATCTAAATTCACTTCTTCTTCTTCGTTATGATCGAACTAGGATCTCGTTTAATGAGTAGATGATTCTTCCTTCTGGTAAGTCTTACAGCTTTGCATTTTACGACTATATAAGGGAAGAGTGTTACAAGAACTTGCTGCATAGGGGTCACTTGTAGTTAAAACGTCATTAAAGTTTCTGTAACAGGGATTCTAATTGAAATCTTATTATTGTTTAAGCAGTTGCTACTGCTAGATCGGGAAGGACTGTCGAAGCAGAAGCTTTAGGCTGAGGTGAAGGTGAATCTCTAGAAATGACGTACTAACTCTCTGTATATAAGTATGTCTCTTTGAGGAAAATATTTGTATAGAAGTAAAAGATGAGTATTTCAAGTTATTTGAATATGAGGTAGCATGATAAGTTTCTTTGTTGTTGGAGAGTTAGTAGTCGACTCCAGAATACATGGGTGATAATAATATGTGTTACCTGTGTGTATGGTCAAAGTCTAAGTAAATGATTTTTTATGTGGTACAAGCCTAGTATAAGCGAGTCTATGATATGAATAAATACGAAGAAGAGTTATATTGTGTAGCCTTCGGTTAGGCAAATATATTGCTAATCAGAAAGGCAGATCACTGCGAAATGGATATTTATTGTGTAGCCTCCGGTAGGGCAGATATATTGCTAACCGGATAGGAAAATCACTATGAAATGGAGATTTATTGTGTAGCTTCTAGTAGGCAGGTATATTGCTAACCGGACTGGCGGATCATGGAATAAATTTGGGGAAAGTCCATGATCATGGCATCATATGTTAATATTCCAGGAGGGCGTGAAGGTATAAGACCATGCAGGAGAAGCCCCATGGCATCCACAAATATGGTCCACCATGACAGTAAACATAGATTACCTGGAAAGCCTTTGTGGCATATCATTTGGAAAGTCGTTGTGATGAGTTGTCATTTCATCCTTGTGGAAAACTTGGGAATATCTAAGGCATTATCTGGGATTCTATTGCTTGGATTAAACGTTATATTCTTCTAAGAAAGTCTGGTTGTCTGGACTAATCTGAAGATATGATGTAATTGGTGTTTTGATAATTGTTGGATCCTATAAATGAATTTTTCAAGAATAACATCTGTTGAGTATCATTCTGAAGAGTGCATTCAACTACCTTCTACAAAGAAAATGTGTAATGGGATTCGAATTATGGGGTGAAGTTTGTGATCTGCCAATTGGGCGAAATGTGTAAAAGGTAGTTAAGAGTAGAGATTGGCACATGGTTATCTGCCAACTAGGATATCAGAAAAGTATTCGCCAAGGTCAAAGAAAGAACCCTAAACCTTTAGTCAAAAGATTCTACAACCCCGTAAGAAGGTACTAATGAGTGAGACCCACTAGGTTCCTTTTAACTTGTATGTATCTTTTGGTATGCAGGTTTGAGGATTGAACCAGTGCACCCGAAGGGACCAAGCCAGGGATGCGACATGGTGGTAGACCTAGGGAAATATTATTCATACAGAGGGATATGTATAGAAATATGGTTTTCAAATAACAAATGGAAATACACACTGCAAGTATGTCTGTGAAATCAAATATTTATGTTGAAACGTTTTGTACTATGTTTGAAAGTTTGTGACAAATGATAAATGATTAACTCAAACTTATTGTCTTAGAAAGGATTTTAAATAAATAAGAGGTACATTCAGTATGACATTCATAGATTGTAAAATTTTGCTAAGTATATAAGTATTGTGACATCTTATATTCAGATCCGACAAATCGGGCTAGGTATATGGTGTTACAAATTAACAATAGTAAGTTCATAGGTATTAAAATGATAAACTTACCTTGATTTACAACTAACATATTAAATTAACTAACTTGATACAATTTGCCTAACATATCAATTCAAAGCAACAAGGTGAGCTCATCGCTTACCTGAGTCATATAACAATTCAACAACATCTTATTTCAATTTAATACCATTTGCATAATCTCACCAACATATAAACATTTGAAAACCGAACACATTTCATTCTATTTTCATTTCTCATTTTCATTAACCAGATAACCCGATGAACTATAATGGAAAAATTTAGATACACGGGTAACTACACCACACCAGATTGCTCGTCAAAGCAGTAACTACACCACACCAAGGCATCGAACTAAAATTCCCATAGGCAACATATAATCGTATAAAAATGCATCCCTCCACCACACTAGGTTCTCTGTAGAGACATATAACTCGGTAATCCACAACAAACACTGGATTTTGGTATGATCAGTAATAACTCCATACCATCACATATATCCCATACTAGTACACAAATAATCCTATTGGCATGTCAATCGTATCCTATCCTTGTATAGATTCACTCAGGCACCTATAGTACATATAACCATTTTTTACATTTTAGTCCATATCTCACCTTTTGTACCAAATCATAAACAATTCAAATTACATTTACACATAAAAAATTTCATAATTCAAACATATATACATTACAATTACATTTAACAACACCCTATGAAATTACCTGGAAAAGACAACAACAACAAGATTCGAGGACTAATCCATAATTTTTCTTTTTCCCCATTTATCCTTGTTTTGATTAAATTCTCGATCTGAATGATAATTCACGTGAAATTATCAATTCCAAACATTTTATAATGTTCTATTATATGCATGTAAAAATTCAATTTCAGCATTCAAATGCCCCCTAAAGTTTTGAATTTTATTTAATTTAGTCCCTAAAATCAAAATTGCTATAATTTTCAAATTTGAGCCTCGATTTTAAAATTGATCTCAATTACATCCTTTTTTAACCTTATACTATCTATAATTATAGAAATTTTATACCAATTTCAAAATATTTATACTTTGGTCTCTATGTTCAAAACTAACAAATTTTACTTTCCAAACTAGTCCTTTTTCATATCTAAACTTTAAATCTAACCATTTAACAATGGAAACTTTTGAAAACTTTAACAATTTTGCAAATTAGTACATGGGCTAGCTAAATCAAGCTCCTAGGACCTCAAAAACATAAAAATTACAAGAAATGGACCTGAATTTACCTATTAATCAAAGGGTCAAATATGAAAAAGCTTGGAACCTTTTTCTTTCTTTTACAAACGGTGGAATATGATGAATAGTAGAAAATGGCTTTATTTTTCTTTTAATTTTTCTTTTATACTTATGATTAAGTGTAATTAATTATTAATTAAACTTAATTAACTTAACCTTAACTAAATTAACTGAAACTAGTGGATTTCATCAACATCCACTACCGCATATTCATTCTCTAATGGCCTAATTGCTTAATTAGTCCTTTAATTAATTAAAAATTCATAGCGATTAACATTTATCACTTTTACAATTTAGTCCTTGTACCTTAATTAACTATCTGGTTGACAAAATTAAAGGACCAATTATTAATTTACAGTAATACTAGCCTCGTAGATATTAAATAACAATATTTACAAAATCAATAATTGGAAATTGGGTTTCGAAACCACCATTTTTAACATCATTGAAAAACCGATTGTTACACAAAAATTATACCAACCATTGTATTTGGCCAAATTCCAAATTTTCTTCCCATAAACAGAGGCTAGATATAAGTTATATTCAAGAATGTATGTTTTACCTTGTAATTCTAAAAGGAATTTTTCAGCCTTCCTACTTTTAAATTTCTTTTTGTCGCAGTCGGGAGACAGGTTTTGAAGGTTGGGTTTTAGCCTTTTTCGAGCCTTGTTTCAAATCTTAGAGTGTTACAGAAAACTATTAAATCACACTAATGTATAAAGAATGAAACCCTTAACCTTAGTTTTTGTTGAAGAAAAATATGAGTTTTTGCCCCCTCTTGCTTTCTTCTTACTTTAAGAATGAATCCTTATGCTGAAATTTAGAGAAAACCTAAAACGAAAGTATAAAAATGTTTTAATTAGTGCAGATTTTTTAGGAAAAAAGAGCTTTCTAACCCTAAAATAAGATAAAAGCTAAGAGGAAAAGTTTTTGGGGTTTTAAAATATGAAAACTAAAAGAAAGAGAAACGAAAATAGGTGAAATGACAATTTTAAGAAGGGTTTTTCAAGCCAAGTTGCGACATTGAAACAAGCTTTCTACAAAACTCAATCGTAGTGTCGCGACATCCACCTTTGGTATCACGACACTAGGTGTAATTTGTAGGCAAAATCGTGACTTTGTGGTCCAAGTGTCACAATACTGGCCTTGATATTAGCCTCATTCCCCTTGCTCAAGACTGCCCTTAATGTCGCGACATGCTCGATCAATGTCACAGCAAAGAACATGTAATTACCATCACAACCATAATATCTTCAGTTTCGCGACACTGACCTTAGCCTGAGCTAAATGCCTTTATTTCTATGCAAATTATTTAATACCAAATGTAACAAGAAAATTAACCTCAAATCTTAAAAGTTACGCGTCCACTAAAATGTTTGATAAGTTTTAATGAAATATTTTTGGCCAATCAATCTCACCCTCAAAATAGTACTTCAAAGGAGTGCTTGACACTCAATTCTCCTATTTTTTCCTTAGTCGAGCAATATCTAGCCATTTTTTCGGTCGAAATGGCTTCAAACTCCTTCCTTTTGAATCCACTCCTCGTGGCATTGAATTTACACCTAAAAATTTAATCCACTCACAGGAACTATGATTAAATGTATGAGAAAAATGAGAAATTAATAGATAAATTATTTTGCAAGCATAAGCAGAGTAAGAGGAACCATTTACCTAAATTAGAAGATCATTGACACACTTAAATATCTCGACCTCACCATCTATTTTCATGGTAAGCTCTCCTTTCTCGATGTCTATGGTATATTTGGTGGTCACTAAAATGGGTCTTCCAAACAAGATGGGAATGTCTAAATCTTCCTCAAATTCCACGACAATAAAGTCAACCGAAAGAATAAGCTGTAACCTTTACTAACGTGTCTTCTAATATTCCTTTATGGTATACTAGGGACTTATCCACCAGTTTTAAAGTCATCGAGGTAGCACGCAAGTCACCAAAGCCTAGCCTATGATAAATAAACAACGACACTAAGGTTATACTCACACCTACTTCACAAAGAGCTCTCCCAAAATTTACTCCTCCTATTTATATAGGAATAGTAAAACTACCAGGATCTTTTAACTTAGCCAGAATTTTTTGAGATATGATTGTGCTACACTCAGTATTAACAGATATCTCTTATCTCTTGCCTATTCTCCTAAGCTTAGACATAGTTTTTTTTGGAAAAATACCGATTTGAAAACGATTTTCTTGTATAGAAAAAAATTAAAATTTTGAAAACCAACCCGATTTGTGATATTTATAGCACGAACTGCTTCGAGTGTGGGTTCGAACCAATTAAATTGAAACATAGAACTAGAAAAAGTTTTCTATTCTTTTGGGGTGAAAACAAAAAATCTCTTTTCTTAATAGAAACCGCTAAAATTGTTATTCTGGAAAAATATATATAATAGTTGAGAATAAATTCTCTCTATTTTTCGACAAAATAACAATCTCTCAAAGTTGTGTTCATAGCTCTACCGGTGTATCTATTTATAAGAAGAGAAGGTAGAACCCTTGTTGAGTTGTAGTGGTTTATTTCAAATAGAAAAATAGCATCCTATGTAGAATAGGATTAGGGTCGGCGACACACCCTAGTATTCCTACTAGGGTTGCTGCCACCTTCATGTCCATGAGGGGTTTTTGGGCCTCTCTCACATCGGGTCCAATTATGAGTACTTCCTAGACCTTTTTGACCAAATACTACGTAATGTGATCCAATCTGATTCAGTTTTTATATTTCCAAAAAAAACTTTAATATTTATATATATAACAATTTTCTCCTCCCAATTTTACCTCCGGCCAAATTTTGACAATTTAACCTCTAGTAAAATGTTAACCATTTTGCCCCTGCTAAAATTTTGAGAAAATATGTTCAATATTTCACAACTCAACATGTTTACTATGACTGAATGATTTATTTTCATTTTCGGGCTACAAAATAGTCCAAAAACATAAACTCCTTTCTTCCAATCATTTTTTAAGTAATCCATATAGGATTGCAAATGGATCATTTCCATTTCCATTTTTGGAAACCTACATTCATTTTTAAATGATTTCATTTCTCCATTTCAGAGAAAACCATAATCATTCATGAATGTTTCTCATTTCTCTTTTCCTATTCATTTAGTTCATTTCTATTCAAACATGCAATTCATTTCTGGTTTCAACAAGCTAGCGAAGAGACCGATCATGCATATGTAGTTAAGGCTCAAAAGATTTATAATTAAGTTTCAGCTTTTTGCCTATTAATTATAAACTCATTTAGTCACAAAGTCATTCCACTATAGTATCGTTACTGAGCTCTCCCCAACGATATACCATTACGAAAGAAACTACTTAGTGCTCGTCCAATGACCGTGTCATAAGTGTGTTACCCTCATAGGATATCCTTGATCTCTTTGGGATAATATTCATTCTCCCAATATGATCCTATTTTATCTCATGTTAACCATTACATCTTCCTTCATGAAAAGTCAATCACTATCAAATAGTGATCAACTCATCCATCATAAAGACGGACAACCCGTGGTCAAGTTTACTTTTCATTAATCATGTAATGCCAATGAGATGATATCATTTACTCATGTTATTGGCTATGCATTCCATTTTTGTGAATGACGCTAAATACTACAAAATTTGAACACCTAACGCACCAGCTTTTGGTTCCTTATCTATTTGAACTCAGCCTTTTACTTACATCAAAGTATACTAGTCACGCATACATAGTCTGCCATCCACTAAGGATTTAGGTATGCCATACTATGAACATCACAAGTGAATAAATCCATAAACGAATTCAGGGTCTATTCTTCTTGCGTCCTGTCCAATGTACTGTCAGTTCAATCAGTCACATCTATGTCTCTATCTTTTGGATTCATCCGCTCCGATGCCTAAGACAAGGCATCTCCCCAATTGGACTTTATAGATGGCATATTAGTCTTTCAATCGGTTTGCTCATTTTTTATTAGACTATGAACATGTTTTAGTTTGTCTACTAATACAAGTTGTCTTTTCGTGCTACGATCCGACCACGTAATACCGCTTAGTATTAATTAAACATTTAGACAACCAATGGGAAACATTTGTTTCCATTTTGTTTTACATGCAAAAACCATGTGAGGACAATTATACAAAGTATATTAATGTAATCAATGAATTTGTTTTATTAACAGATATGTTCAAAAAAATTACAAGTTTACAAATTAATATACTACACTAAGGGCACAAAATCCAATAAATTTCTTTAAGAAACTAGACATACTTAGGCATTTTTTTCTAACAATTCAAGCAAGGAAAATTTCACATTTAATGCTTTAAACATATTCAAAATTTTTAAAAATTCCTTACTATCCTTCTTCCTCTTGTCCTCTAACTTAGCCGGAAATGGGACTTTCTTATCACTAGGTTGTGTTGTTCGCTTCTCACTAAGGTCAACTACCTTAACTTCCCTCTATTTTCCTTCCTCACTTACCCCTCACCAACTCCTACAAAACTAAGATTAGGGGTAACTTCCTCATCATCCTCAACCATATCAGATTGCCTAACTGGCTCATGAACTAACTTACCTATCTTAAGATGAATTGCCCTTGCATGGTCATTACCGTCCTTTTTAGGGTTTGTTCTTTGTATTGCTCGAAATGCTAGTTTTAACCTTCATTTGAAACACTAGGATTAGCTGCTCAATTTGGCTTTGTATTTGATGCATGGTCACATGCAACGAATGCATCCCTTGTTCTAGCTTGCATATCCTAATAGTTATAAGAGGTTTATTCAAGAAGGTTGGTTTCCTATCTCATTCTTCAGACGTAAAAGGTTGTTGACCTTAGTAGTTCAGGGCTTGCCTAGGATAGTTAGAGCCTCTCATCCCTTGGTTTGAGGACTCTCATTGGTTTCCTCCCCACCTAAGTTTAGGATGGTGACACCATCTCGGGTTATATGTGTTTGAATAGAGGTTACCACCCCTATTTGCCATGCAGTTTACCTTAGTATAGGTATTTTCAATAGTATTGACCCAAGCAAAATTCTCATCTTTCCCTCCTACATATCCTCCCATATGACGATTTGGTCAAGAAATAACGGTTTAGAGGAGCCATGTTTAAGGCTTTTAAGCCTCTCAAAGATTTTTTGAAACTTATCATCGCTACATAATACATTCACAATAGGTGGTTTAGCTTGATATTTGAACCGCTCAGTCGACCACATATAGGATTTCATAGTCATATATTTGATTAACTAGCAACCATCCATTTAGGTCTTAGAAACGAACACCCCTACGGATGCTCTGTCTAGATTAGACCACATGTTCTCATCCAAATCATTATAAAATGTTTGCAACAGTAAAAAATCTTGAAGGCCATGGTAAGGACACTTACGTAGCAATAGTTTAAACTTTTCCCATGCCTCGTAGAGTGATTCCCCCTCTAATTATCTGAAGTTGTTGATGTCCATCCTCAATTTCATTGTCCTACTCATCAGGAAATTGTCAAATCCCTAAAACCGTTGAGTTGTGAACAAGTTTAGTTCAGGAATATAAAAGTTAAAATTTTTGAAGTAAATAAAAAAAGAATTTAAAATGTTAGTAGATAGGGTAGATGGATACTAGAAAGAATTGAAAAGACTTGTGTGTTGAGAAAAATAAATCTAAGGTATAGGGTAAATAGTAAGAGAGTTAAAAGTGTTGGGAAAATGGTGAAAATTGAAAGTATAAATGATTATATTGAATTGAAGAGAGAATGATGAAGGATTGGAAGTGTAATTTTACGAAAATTAAGTATGAATTGATGATGGAAATGTAAAATTTCTAAGAGGCAAAATGACCATTTCTCAATTCGGATAATTATTAAGTGTAATAATTAAAGATTAATGGTGTTAA
>JABEZY010257819.1:0-13103 GCA_013467495.1 Gossypium gossypioides | reverse complement strand
TAGAATCAGAATAATTGGGCGGCAAGAATGATTAAAAATTATGAATAGAAAACGTTTCTTGATGCCAAAAAAGGTTGCCAAACAGATTTGTGAAGATTGGAACGACTGAAAACGCAACAAGAACAATGAAACCAAGTCAATCAACAATTCGGCACCAACACAAATAATTAAAGAAGAATAAAATAGCAAGAAAGATAAAGAAAAGTCCTAAGAAGCCTTGAAAACCAAGAAAGATTTCACAACTCCCTTCAAACGGCTCTAATCTCCCCTCCAATGAAGAACAACAGCCAGAAGAATCGTCCCTAACTTGAATGTTAAGGGATTGTCACACTACAAGACAATTGAACTCAAGCAAATCATCCCCATCAATAGGAGGTTCCAAAAGCTCTTCCATACTATGTTTGCGTACCATTATTAGAGGCTGAAATAAAAACACTCAAAAAGAAAAAAATTAAGCAAACCTCACCTTATACACTCATAAATAAAATTAAATTCTCAATGAGGTAAAAATTAATCTTGTGAGTCTTTTAAAAGTGTTTATATCAATTAATCAGAATGTATTAGAATCAAACTAACAAAGTAAACCTAGTAGCGCTAGAAGTCCAAAATCAGCTAGACACCAAATAATTATGTTGCATGGAGGAAGGAATATGCAACATACTTTAACCTACTAACATAAGAAATAATAGAGTGTTAAAATGCGTAAAGGAAAAATAAAAAGCAAAAACAAATAAAAACCTAAGGCTAAGAGTTAATGAAAATCCTTGAAACCCAAAAACTTGAAAAATTGCAATGCAACTTGACAAACTTTGTTCGAAGTGTTCCCCATTTCCAAAAATCATGAAATTTAAACTGGACTTACTCAAATAATATAGATTTAATTGGAAAGTGTTGACATAAAATTCAACCCACAAAATATTTTTAATTTTTTTCTTTTTTTTGTATTTACAGATGAGTATGGAAAAGGATAGTAAGTTTGTCCAAGTTGTTCGGAAAGAAACTTGGATTTTTACACAACCTGAAACACAATTGAATACAAGTCAAATAAAATAATCAAAATTATCACATCCCAAAAATTGGGTTAGTAGAAATTGGGTTAATGAATTGATAGTGGTCACGCCCAATTTTTTTTAGATGCCCTTTTGCTCATTTGTTAATAAATAAGTATCAAGTATACTGATTGAGTGGTGGAGCTGTCATTGATGATCAGTGTTTGAATCCCTTCCCTCACATTATTTTCTATGTGGTGCAATTTTGCTTCAAACCTTAACAAAGGTCACACCATGTTTTTAAAGTAAATGTTGTAGGAGTGTGAACAAGGAAGTGAGTTGGACTAGTGGTTACATTAATCATGTCACTTCACCATCTAGGTTTTCGAGTAAAAACATATTGAGGCAACATGATTCAAAATCTCAGGTTAAACCTGCTGATAGTGTGGGAAGTCTTCGTAATGCTATGAAACCGATGTGTGAGCATTGTGGAAAACCACATGCTAGTGAATGCAAGACCAGATGATCAATTTGTGGTTGTATTTATAGATGACATTTTGGTATATTCTCATTCTGAGGAGGATCACAATGAGCATTTAAGGGTTGTTCTACAGATTCTGTAATATAAGCAGTTGTATGCAAAGTTAAGTAAGTGTCAATTTTGGCTTAGAGAAGTCACATTTTTAGGACATGTTGTATCAGTAGAAGGGATTCATGTGGATCCAAAGATGATAGGGGCGATTTTAGATTGGAAGCTGCTTAGGAGTGTTATTGAAGTTAGGAGTTTATTGGGTTTGGCTGGCTATATCGTAGATTAGTTGAAGGGTTTTCTCTTATTGCTACACCCTTAACAAAACTGCTTTACAAAGATGTGTGTTTGAATGGGCTGATGCTATGCAGAAAAGTTTTAAGCAACTCAAGGAATTTTTGACTAAAGCACCAATGTTGATTCAACCAGAGCCTGGAAAAGATTTTGTGGTTTATAGTAATGCTTCGTATTCGGGTCTTGGTTGTGTGTTGATGTAAGAGGAAAAAGTTATGGCTTAAGCTTTGAGGCAATTGAAGACTAATGAGCGCAATTATCCCACTCATGATTTGGAGTTAGCCGTTGTGGTTTTTTACTTAATATTTGGCGTTAATCCTTGTATGGAGTGAAATGTGTGATTTATACAGATCATAAGAGCCTTAAGTACCTCCTTACCCAAAAGGAGTTGAATTTAAGGTAATGGGGTTTGATTGAGCTTTTAAAGGATTATGATTGTGTGATAAAGTATCATCCTAGCAAAGCGAATGTAGTTGTTGATGCTTTGAGTAGGAGACGTCAGAATTGAGAGCTGTGTTTGCACGTTTAAGTTTGGGTAATGATGGTGGATTGTTAGGTAAACTTCAAGTGAGTCAAACTTTGTCGCAATAAATTAAGGAGAAGCAGTCTTTAGATAGGGAGTTATTAATGAGGATTCAATAGGTTGAGCAAGGTATTAAGGGGGATTTTGATGTTGATAGTGATGATATCTTGAATTTTCGAGGTAGGTTGTGTGTGCCGCATGAGATTTAAGGCAACCGATTCTTGCTGAGGCGCATAGTAGCCCTTACGCTATGCACCCCGGTAGTAGTAAGATGTATCGTGATCTTAGAGAGGTTTATTGGTGGCCTGGGTTGAAGCATGATGTTACGAATTTTGTGACTCGATGTTTGGTTTGTCAAAATGTGAAAGCTGAATTTCAGTTTCCTTCGGGTTTGTTGCAACTGATTGCGATTCCTGAATGGAAGTGGGAAAGGATCACTATGGATTTTGTTTCAAGTTTGCCTTTAACTCTATCGAAGAACGATTCAGTTTGGGTTGTAGGTGCTCAATTTTTGAAAAGTGCGCATTTCTTAGCTGTGTGTACTAATTATTCTTTACAGAGGTTAGTGGAGTTGTATATTGGTGAGATTTTTCATCTTCATGGGGTTCCAAGTTTGATTATTTCAGATAAGGATCAGCGATTTACTTTGAGATTTTGGAAGAGTTTGCAAGAAGCTTTGGGATCGAAGCTTAGTTTTAGTACAAATTATCATCCTCAAACAGATGGTCAATCTGAGAGGGTATGTTGTGAAGCTGTATTATTGAGTTCAGTGGTAGTTGGGAGCAATATTTACCTTTGGTAGAGTTCGCTTCCAACAATAGTTTCCAAGCGAGTATTCGTATGGCACCTTTTCAGCATTGTATGGTAGAAAGTGTAGAATTCCTTTGTGTTGGATAGAATTAGATGAGAAGCGAGTTGTTGGACCGAATTTAGTTCGTGAGATTGAAAAAGAAGGTAAAGTTGATTTGTGATCGTTTGTAAGCAGTGTCTGATAGGCAGAAATCCTATGCGGATTTGAAACAAAGAGATATTGTAACAGCCTAAACATTATGGTCGAACCTCGAAGATCACATTGGCCATATTGATGGCACAAAAAATCATTTAGCTATTTTCTCTTAAAAATCATCATAGCTAAAAACGTCCTTATTGAGAAAACCGAATTTTGTTTGAAATTGTTTATCTTTAGAAAAGTTAAGTTTTGATATTTTTTTAGAAAGTGTCGTACTTCAATTAAAACATCGCAGCGGATAATTTGCATATCTAAAACTCATTTTCATTTTCAAAACATAGATTTAATTTATATCTCATAAAATATAAATTTTGTAGCAGATAGTGTTGAGTTTCGAAAACAAAGTATTGAATTTTGAAAATAACCTTGTTGGGCCTTGTTTGACTTAGTTATGAAAAATCCATCATAAATTGTCAATTTCAAAATCTTTTAAATGATAATTTTAAAACCTAAATCATGTAGAAAAATCCAAAATCAAAATAATCCAAAGTCCAAAAGAAAATCCCAAGCAAAAGTCAATAGTAACAAACGAGTATGTGATCACAATCATCTCATGATTGGTCTTTGGGCATACTCTAACAATTTCCCACTAGCACTAAGACCAATCAATCATATATCTAATACTGAGTGACTTAGTGTGATGATCATGCTTCTACTGTGTCAGAGGCTTGTTTAATGGATCAGTGATGTTGTCATTTGTTGGTACTCTACATATTTCTATATCTCATCGATAAATGGTTTCTTGAATGAGATAAAAGCGCCTAAGTATATGTTTGGATCACTAGTGAGATCTAAGTTCCTTTACTTGTGCAATAGTTTCGTTGTTGTTAGAATGAAGTTCTATAGCATCGATATGCTAGGCACAACCCCTAGTTCAGATATGAACCTCTTGATCCAAGCAGCCTCACTAGTTGTAATATATTTTGTCTCACTTGTAGCATCAACTACTGTATCTTGCTTTGAACTTTTCCAGCTCACAGTGCCTCCATTAAGGCAAAACACAAAACCCGATTGTGATCGTGAATCACCCTTGTTGATTTGGAATCTAGCATCAGTGTAACCTTTTACACTTAGCTATTCCTCACCTTCATATATAAGGAATGTATCCCTAGTCCTTCTCAAGTACTTAAGGATATATTTAACTATGACTCAATGACTTTCACCGGGATCTACTTGGCACTGACTTGTCATGCTTAAAGCATATGATACACCTGGATGAGTACATAGCATGGCATACATGGTAGATCCAATAGTCAAAGCATATGGAATCTTACTTATATGTTCTCTCTCTTGTGAAGTTGAAGGACACATTTCCTTTGAGAGTGAAATACCATGTCGCAAAGGTAGAAATCCTCTCTTAGAATCTTCCATACTGAACATTTTTAGTACTTTATCTATGTACTTTAGCTTAGACCTAGGAGTCGTCTTGATCTATCTCTATAGATTTTAACTCCTAACATGTATATAGCCTCGCTCAAGTCCTTCATAGAAAAACAACTTCCTAACCAAGCCTTCACCTATACATGCCATTATAACATTGGCCGAAACATTAAAAAACTATCGATATTTATGTTGGATAGTGTGATAGATCTTAGATGAGCTTCCAAATCGATCGAGCTTCCGACAATCTATAAAACATAGAAAAGAACTACATAAGCACATAATGCTTAGTAAGTTAGTAGAAAATGAAACACAATTTACCATTTCTTTGCATAGTATTCAATAAAAACATAATGTCACCCAAACCACATGCTTGGCACAAACCTAACATCATCATCAATATACAAGTTAGTGCGTTTAAACATGACTCATTTAGATTAACCACATGATAAACATTTTTCATAAGAAAATAGATCATTTGATTTATACATCCTTTTCATGAGGATAAGCATAATTCCATTTAGAACTTACCATTTCAATTCCTTTTCATGCTCGTTGAACCAACTAGAATATCATTGGAAACTCGGGAAAGCTCACACGAAATGTGCTTAAACATATAACATAACCTTTCCTTTACATCGTTGCTCACACGAGTTTTGAAATGGGCCTACTCACATGAGCTATGGGTATGAATGTAAGCTACACGATGTTACTCACACGAGCTGTGGAGTATCCACAACAAATGCAGGACCTCATCCACCGGTAGGACATTCAAGACCAGCACCCGAAACATGAAATCCCTAATTACATGTCATTTATATCGTATGAAATCCTAAGGTTCAACCGAGACTCAATAACCGGCATAGCATTACTTTAGATATATATATTTTTCAATAGCATTACAAATACATAATAACATACAATTCAATTACATGAATATAGAAATCCATACATACGAACTTGCCTCAACAACTAGGGCGTAGAAACGAAGTTGTAATAATTCGAGGCTTTAGCTTTTCCCCGATCTAAATTCGTACGTGGTCTATCTTGATCTAAATAGACAAATTCAATCCATTTAATACATCTAGCATTCAATTTAGTCCATATTTCATATTTATGCAAAATTACTATTTTGCCCACAACATTTTAACCTTTCATACTTTAGTCCTTAAGCTCATAAATTGAAATCTAAGCATTTTCATCCTCCATTCAAGCTAACTGATTTCATTAGGGACCTATATCAACTCATACAAACCATCATTTCATAAATTTAACATGAAATTTTACTATTTTTACAAACAAGTCCCTAAATGTAATTTTCATAAAAAAATCTCTTTACAAAACTTGCTTATTTAACAAAAAGGACCCATAATCTATCATTGAACATCAAGAATCATGCAAAAGCATTCATGTCATAACCTTAAATCTTTAACAGTTTTACAAATTAATCCTCGAGCTAGCTAGATTAAGCTAAAACGACTTTAAAAACATAGAAATCATTAAAAACAGGCTCAAAATTACTTACATGCAAGGAAATTTTGCTCGACTGAAAATCTCCCCCTTTCCTAACAATGGTGGATGGTTTTTAGGGTTAAAAATGATGAAGATGATGTTTTCATTCATCTTAAATTATTAACATTAACTTATTTTATCTAATTACAAATTTAACCTTTATAACTTATTAAAATTTCAATAAAACCACATCATAAACATCCACTAGCCACAAAAATGGTCTAATTATCATTTAAGTTCACTTAGTTTCATTTCCATTACTTTTTAGCCCTTTTAACTAATAGAACTCCACTTTTACACTTTTTACGATTTAGTCCTTTTCACTAAATTAATCATACAAACATCAAAATTTCTGAACAAAATTTTAATACAACCTTACTTACATCCCATGGACATTAAAATAATAATAAAATAATAATTTACTCGTTAAATTTGTGGTCCTAAAGCCACTATTCCTATTTCACTGGAACGGGTTACAACTCTCCCCCTTAAGAAATTTTCATCCCCGGAAATCTTACCAAAAAATAAGTTCGAGTATTGCACTTTCATAGCTTCTTCTGGTTCCCATGTAGCCTCTTCTATTCTGTGACGTTGCCAGAGAACTTTAACTAAAGCTATACTTTTATTTCTCAATTCTTTAACTTCCTCAGCTAGAATTCTGATCGATTTTTCATTGCACGTCATATCAGGCTAAATCTCAACATCAACTGGGGATATTACATATGAAGGATCTGATTGATACTGTCGTTACATCGATACATGTAATACATTATGAATCTTTTCTAACTGTAACAGGAAAGCCAATCTGTAAGCCACTGGCCCAATTCTCTTAATGATCTCGTATGACCCGATAAACCGTGGACTAAGCTTTCCTTTTCAGCCAAATCGAAGGACTTTCTTCCACGGCGATACCTTTAAAAATACTTTGTCACCGACTTGAAATTCAATGTCTTTTCTTTTCAAATCTGTATAAGATTTCTGTCAATCTGAAGCTGCTTTCAAACTGTCACGTATCACTGAATCAAATCAACTCTAAATACTTTTTTCTCGCTCAGCTCAGTCCAGTATAATGGAGTTCTGCACTTGCGACCATACAAAGATTCGTACGATGCCATTTTAATGCTCACTTGATAACTATTGTTGTATGCAAATTCAACCAACGGCAGAAATCTCTCCCAGTTACCTTCAAACTCTAAGACATAACATCAAAGTATATCTTCGAGTATCTGAATTACTTGCTCAGACTGACCATCGGTCTGTGGATGAAATGTTGTACTAAAACGTAGTCGAGTACTTAGAGCTTCATGTAACTTGCTCTAGAATCGAAACATAAACTGTGGATCTCTGTTAGAGATAATAGAAACTGGCACACCATGCAATCTAACAATCTCGACGACATATAACTCTATCAATCTCTTAAGTGAAAATTTTGTATGCACTGGAATGAAATGTGTGGATTTCATCAGATGGTCTACAATGACCCACATAGCATCTTTCTTTCTCGAAGTTAGAGGTAATCCCGATACGAAATCGATCGTCACACGTTCCCATTTTCACTCTGGAATCATCACAGGTTGTAACAAACTAGAAGGTACTTGATGTTCGGCTTTAACTTGTTGACAAACCAAACATTTCAATACAAACTCGGAAATCTCTCATTTCATACCTGGCCACCAATACATCTATTTCAAATTGTCGTACATTTTATTGCTACCAGGATGAATTGACAAGATACTACTGTGAGCTTCCTATAAAATCTTCTGAATAAGATCAGAGTTTCTCGGGACACAAATTCTGTCTTTGAAATATAAACTGTCATCAAACCCAACATGAAAATCTAAATCAGATGTCGACTCAATCTAATTCCGTTTAGCGATCAAAACATCATCACATTTTTGAGCTTCGTAAATCTGTTGCAGAAATGTCGGTCTAACTTTTAATTCAGCTAAAATTGAACCATCATCAATCAACGTCAACCGTGTGTTCAAAACTCACAAAGCAAATAGGGATTTTCTACTCAAAGCATCAGCAACCACATTAGTCTTTCCCAGATGATAGTCGATAATCAAATCATAGTTTTTCAATAACTTAAGCCACCTACCCTGTCCCAAATTCAAATCTTTCTGCGACATCAAATACTTCAGGCTTTTATGATCTGTGAATATGTGACATTTTTCTCTGTACAAATGGTGTCGCCAAATCTTCAAAGCAAATACGATAGCTGCAAGCTCTAAATCATGAGTTGTATAATTCTTTTCATGCAGTTTCAACTATTGAGATGCATACGCTATCACATTGCCCTCTTGCATAAAAACATAGCCCAAACCATTCAATGAAGCATCACTATAAATTACAAATTCTTTATCGAACTCTAGCTGAACTAACACAGGTGCTTCAGTTAACAAAACTTTCAACTAATTAAAACTTTGCTGACATTTCTCAGACTATTCGAATTTAACATCTTTTTGCAAAAGTTTCATTAACGACGTAGCAATCATCGAAAATCTTTTGACAAATCTTCGACAATATCTAGCTTAACCCAAAAAACTTTTGACTTCAGATGCATTTCTCAGAGGTTTCCAGTCCACCACAGCTAAAATTTTACTCGGATCAACCCTAATACCATCTGCTGACACTACATGTCCAAAAAATTCGACTTCTCGGAGTCAAAACTCACATTCGCTAAATTTAACGAACAGTTATTTTTCACTTAAAGTTTGCAAAACAATTCTCAAATGCTGGGCATGTTCTGACTCATCTCGTAAATAGATTTAGGATGTCATCAATAAACACAACAACAAATTTGTCTAAATATGGTCTAAAAATTCCATTCATCAAGTTTATAAACACAACAGGTGCATTAGTTAAACAAAATATCATCATAAGAAACTCAGAATGTCCGTACCTAGCTCTGAATGTAATTTTTGGCACATCAAAGTCTTTAACCAATAGCTGATAATAACCAAAATGAAGATCGATCTTTGAGAATACCGTTGCACCTTTCAACTGGTCAAACAAATTATCGATACACGACAATGGATACTTATTCTTGATCATGACTTTGTTAAGTTGTCGATAATCGATACATAGTCGCATTGATCTGTCTTTTTTCTTAACAAACAACACAGAAGTACCCCAAGGAGAAAAATTGGGCCAAGCAAAGCCCCTGTCAACTCTCACAATTGTGCTTTCAACTCTTTCAATTTTGTAGGCATCATTTTATATGGAGCTATCGATATCGAAAATGTTCCCAGCATTAATTCAATAGCAAACTCGACCTCTCTGGTCGATGGTAACCCTGGTAATTCTTCTGGAAACACATCTGTAAACTCACATACAATCGAAATCGATTCTAACTTCATTTCTAAAACTTTGGAATCAAATATATAAGCGAGGTACGCTTCACAGCCTTTTCTAACATATTTCTGTGTCGTCATAGCTGAAATAACATTAGATGTACTATCTAGTCTATCTGAGTCAATTTGAAGCTTTTCACTGTTCTAACACTTTAACACAAATATGCTTTCATCTACAGTTCACAACAGCATCATGCAGAGTTAACCAGTCCATACCAAGAATCACATCAAACCCATCAAAGGGTAACAACATCAAATTAGTTGGAAAGTTGCAATCCTGAATCATCAAAGGACAATTCTTACAGACTTTATCAATTAACACATACTGACCTAAAGGGTTTGTTACTTTAACCACAAACTCAGTAGACTGAAAATGTATTTTTTTATCTGATACTAAAGTCGTGCATATATATAAGTACATTGACCCCGAGTCAATCAAAGCATTAACATTAATATCAAAGATAGAAAATGTATCGGTGATCACATCAGGCGCTGAAGCTTCCTCTCGAGCACAAATCATGTAAGCTCTTACTGGTGCTTATGCTTCAAATCTCATAGCAGAATCTTTCGTCCCACTACGGCTATTACCCGCATTTCTAGTGTTTCGCAGTGGTCTACCTCTTGCAGTTGTATAACTCGGTCAAGTAGTTTGAGCCTTTTCTTTATCAAACCTTTCAAGGCAATCTCTGAGATAATGCTCATAAGCACTGCATTTGAAACATGACCCATCTTTCGATCTACATTCACTGAAGTATCATTTATTATAGTGTTGACATTCGGGCTTGTTGTTTCTGACACTGCCTACGCTCGCTACAGACATAACTTGAAGTTTCGAACTCAAATGTTGTTTTCCTCTATCTTTCCCAGAATAACCTACTGAAGTTGACGAATGACTGTGAAATTCTTTCAACTTCTTTGATGACAATGACTATGAATTTCCCATAGGCCTTTTTTCCGAGTCACGAGCCTTAGAATCGACTTTACTCTTTGCTTTGCTAAGTTCCTCGGCCTTGTGTGCTTTGTCAACCAGAACTACAAATTCTTTCAACTCAAGAATCCTAACTAATAGCTTGATATCCTCATTTAACCCGTATTCAAACTGAGTGCACATAGCAACCTCTGTCGGTATACATTCTCGGGCATACTTATTGAGTATCACAAATTCCCTCTCATACTCAGCTACTAACATACGACCTTGCTTTAACTCAAGAAACTCTGTATGTTTCTTATCTAGAAACCTTTGACTCACATACTTCTTTTTGAACTCTATGTGAAAGAACTCCCTGTTTACTCGATCTCTCGGTGCCACCGCAACCAAAGTGTTCCACCATTGATAAATCAAATCTTTCAACAATGAAACATCACATTTCAGGCATTCAACTAGAGTACACGATAATTCATCAAAAATCTCACCATGTTTTCAAACCAGAACTCGGCTCTCTCTAGATCATCTTTAGTTGTACCTCGGAACTCTTCAGCCCCATACTTTCAGATTTTATCAACTAGAGGCTTGCTTACCCTCACTAGTTCCTAACTCTAAGGAACTACGGGAATCGGTTGGGGTACAGGTAGGGGTAGAGGTCGTTGAGCCATTAGGTTCGTTCGCACGAACTCTGAAAACCACTAGGACATCATCTGGAAGAAGGCTTCTTTAGCCTCTCCTCCGCAACCCTCAGATACGGGCCTACTATCGCTAAACGCTGCTCCATGCATGGAGGCTTGCGCTTTACTTTTTACTTCATCAGAATCAGCTCGGTTGGATGACATTTTATCTATATGAAAACAAAATTCAATTTGAGTCAGGAGTTATCACACTATTGTAGGTTATATAATGACATATATTTCTAGACTTCATACATGCTACGTTTAGTCTGAGAACTTACTAAACCGTAGCTCTAATACCACTAAATGTAACACCCATAGCACGTATCTGTCACCAAATTAGGGTTACAATGCATTACAAACAAACATAACATTTAGACATACATTCCATACATTATCATAAACACATTATAAAGCATTCATTCACATACATATTGTCCCTAAATCGAGCCCTTGAGACCTTAAAAAGACCTTAGAAACGATTTGGGTTTAAATAAAAAACATTTGGAAAGTTTAAGAAAAAGTTATAAATATTGGAAAATAGAGGTCACACGGCCGTGTGGCCAGCTTGTGTGCCTCACACGGTTGAGACACACGCTCGTGTCTCAGGCCGTGTAACCTTCAAACCAGGGACACACAGCCGTGTTCTAGCCCATGTCCTCACTCGTGTAACTCTCTAAGTAGGGTCACATGGTTGTGTAACTCTCGAAATTACCTTACACGCCCATGTTCCAGGCCGTGTGTTAGGTCGTGTAACTAACTAACTTGCATGCAAAAGAACCTACAGGGGACACACAGTCGTGTCGCCAGGCCGTGTGTCACACATAGCTGAGTCACACGCTCGTGTCTCAGGCCGTGTGGACATAAATTTACCCAAAACCAAGTCATTACCAACACCAACTCATGCATCAATCTATTGGCCTTTTGTGCACATAAACAAGATATCAAAATCCTAACAAAACATACATATAATGACCAATTCAAGAGTCCTAAAATCAACTAACCGATATGTCATTTAGGGCACCTCAAACACAAACATCAAAACTTACCTAAACATGCATATTTGGTCACATTTCCATCATAAATTATAATTCAACTTCTATCAAATCATGCCACAAACATGACAATTAACACTTCCCTACAACATACCATTTGAGTCATACCACTCATGCATCACAAGTACCCAAAATGACATAATTCAACAAGGTATCAAATGGTACCAACCATGGCAATTTGCACAAGTTATACATACCAAAACATCCATTGAACATTCAACTAAATACCATTACAGGTTCACCAATACATGCCATTATAACCTTGGCCAAAACAGTAAAAAACTACCGATATTTATGTTGGATAGTGTTATATATCTCTGACGAGCTTCCAAACTGGTCGAGCTTCCGATAATCTATAAAACATAGAAAAGAACTACTTACGCACATAATGCTTAGTAAGTGATGCGAACTGACCCGGGTTACTCGAGTCGTTTCACGTAGTTGCCCAATCGTCGACGAGGAGTATCGTACCAAAGGAATGGTTTGTTTGTAATCGGCTAAAATATGAAGTAAAGTGATGGATATATGTTCACAAAAGGTTAAGTAGGATATGGATAGGTTCGGCAACAAGAAGATTGAAGAAGATGGTTAATTTGTTTGGCTCGGTTTAAGGATAAAATCATAAAGATAAAATATAAGATATTCGATGGAAATGGATAAGTGAACTTAAACACCAGAAACGATTCAACACTAAAGAGTGTCACCCCGATTTCTATTCAGTTCAAGGTGGGTTTACAGAATTGTAGAAGGGTTGAACGCCACACCAAAATAAGGTGATAAGTTCGAAAAGAGAACGATAGACGCCACTAGCACGCTAGATAAGTTAGATCGAAACTCGTACGAATTTAGAGAGG
>JABEZY010257798.1:0-11116 GCA_013467495.1 Gossypium gossypioides | reverse complement strand
AGCATAATTGTATTCGGCTAAAGCTTGAGAAATTGACCATATGAATAGTAACTTTAGTTATTTGATGAATAAATACCTATATGCGATTTTGATAAATGGTTGAGTATTTGATTAATAATGATTGAATATACCATGAAGGTATACAAATGCTTATGACATATTCAGCCTATTATATATATAATTGTTTGTATTTACAAAGGTTATATATATATGTGCATGTTATAACATAATGGTTACATGTAAAATAGGTAAACTTTTTTAAATGTGAATTTTATATAGATAAATAAATCTTTGTTTTTTATAGTTGGTTTGTTAGCCGAGTAGACGACATGATGTATGACCGAATGCGGTGTTTGAACATGTGTATATTTATGATCGTTCGAAATTAAGTTTAGTTCGGTAATTCCTCGTAACCCTATTTCTGCGACAGTTACGGGTTAGGAGTGTTACATGGACGGTTATTAACCCAACTAGGTTGTAGACTTGACCAACATGTATCATATTTTTTTAATGGATCAAGGTGCCATCTTGATGACCCATTAAGCTTGGTCTTGCTGCCCAACACATAAGAATAATAGCTCATGTCTATGCAAGATTATAATAAACTCAACTCTATGGTCCCATAAGTAAATTTAACATATTAATAAATAACATGAAATACTTTAATTTTATGCACAAAATCATATAGAACAGCACAAATTCGCATACTTTATAAGTTCGTGTCCAATATTAACATTTAAGCAAAATTATCTTCATTAATTAAGAAATACTCAATATTAATATTAATCTAAGTAAAATGGTGGTAAAAATTACTAAAAAAAATCCTATATAATTTTGAGTTTACACACCCCCAAACTTAAGCAATTGCTAGTCCCGAGAAATGTTCAGGTACAGCAAAAAAATTTGCTAAGGGAATTTTGCAATATGATTAAGCAACATCAATCTTTGCACATAATTAGGCATAAAAATATCATGCTCACAAACTCTTTTTATTAATAAGTCGCTCATATGCAAACATTATTTCAAAAAATTTATTCTAAGTGCGTAAATATGCTAGCATAAGTCATAGAGCTCATGTTTTTCAAGATCATACATACCATTCACCATTTAATCAAAATTTCTTATCAATCAAACAAAATAATCATAAGGTTTACTTAATGGTCCTCATATGTTGAACTTAGCAATTCTTCTCCACTAATATAGTCGGTATAGTCATCAAAATCAAGAGGTGTTTTATACGGCTGTAATGGGGCTAGGCTCCAGGTAAGGATAAAAGAAAAGTGAATTTTTAGGTTCAGTAATCTTAACCTTAGCTTTGCCTTGGATCAATTCGAGGTACATCTCTCCAACTAATGGGTTCGTCACCCCCCTTAACTTAACATTTGAAGCACATGCCCAATATTTCTTAATAGTTTGAGCTCTTTACTTTGTTCTTTTTGCTTGACATTCAAATAGTGCTCTCTCTTTCTCTATTTTTTTAAACACCTCTGAACATATGAAGAACATGTACATTTGTTTGAATTTTTCCTCGATCTTTGCTCACCAAGACAAATATAGTTAAGATGGGTGCAAAAATAAGATAAAAATTAAAAAGATGGTAACATGGCTTATTATGTAGGGAAACAATAAAAATAGGCTTTAAGGCTCAAATTAAGGTTTCAAGGGTCACATTCATATGGTAGGCTCAAAAGGCTCAAACAATCCAAAGAAAATGTGCTTAAATCATTTTTGATTCCTATGCATCCTAGGATTTGGCCTAAAGAAAGTTACTTAGTCAATTCTAAGGATTAAACCTTCATGCATGTCTACTTCAAAATAAGTTCAATTTTCATGGCAAAAGGCTACATACGACCTAAAAAAATACAAGCATTCCATAACCCAAGATAACTTAAAAAAAATCTGATAAAATCAAAAATCATACTTGCATTTGAGCTAACTTATGAACCAAAATTTTCTTTGAACATCATTTTATTTCAGCATACTTTTGTGTAATCATTGAAACATACTTAAGAAAAAAATTCAAAATTTATGCTAACTACTATTTTAAATAAATTTCATGCTAACATTTCCCTACCCCCACCTTAAAAAGAAACAATGTCCTCATTGTGTAAGAAAAGTAATGAATGAGAACTGAACACCAAGTAGGAGATCAAGAAAGAGAGGTGAGTCATGAAGACTACTTAAGTACCAAGTCTTTTTCAACAATCCAATCCTAGACATGTTCATTCACATTACCACACTACTTAGCTTTTTTATTATTAGAGTAGAGGCGTTGAACTTTATTTTATTCATAGCTGCAATTTTATTGTGCGAAAACAAAATACTAACTGTGAAAGAAAATAACTAAAACTACTAAGAAAAAGAAATTCCCCCTTTTTTTAATTCGAATTGTCGTCTAAGCCTTTCTCCTTTCTCTTCTCGGTTGCACTGGATCCTACAAGCTCTTATTGCCATGTCTCGAAGATATGATCTGGGAACTTAGGAACAAAAGAGATATTCTCAAAAGTTTTTTGAATAGAATCATCTCTAATTTTTGCATATCTCCAATAGGTCTGTTGTTGGTTATGCATGGATTTCCACATATCCATCATAGTTGAAAATTTTGATTTCTTCATAGTATTTGAAGATTTAGGCATTGGTATGGTAAACTTAGGATTAAAAGTCGGCTTTACTGGTTCAACAACATTACATTCCACCCTTGGTTCAGGGTTGTTTGGTTCCTCTTCAAATTCTACTTCTTCTGTCTCCTCAAGCGAGTCAGCTTTTGGTTTAGATTTATTGGACAACTCGTTAGTTTCTTGTTCGGTTGGTTCACTCGGTTCAATTCAGTTCAACTCATGGACATTCTCCACTAACCTTTCAAGATCATGGGCCCTTAAGCAAAGTGAAGTAATCAATGATGGAAAGTAGGCACTCACTGCCTTCTTTCTAGCACAATCATGGATCTCCTTGAGAATACTTTTTCCACATTGATAGACCTTTCTTTCATAATTGCATACAACAAAAGCATTCGTTCCATCGACATGGTTGAACTATATGAGATAGGCATAAATCTATATCAAACAAAGTAGAACCATACGTTAGCCACCATTTTTATATATTCCCTTTGGCAAGAATGACTACCATACTTTCTTATAATCCATTAGGATCTCAGATTTGTAACAACATTAAGCACTTGTTGAAGAAAATCCCAATTTATATTGGTCATCATGGCAAAATACTCATCTTCTTCAACATCAGGCAGATTTAAAAAATCATTAATGGACCTGAAAGTAAGGGGTACCTTCTTTTTGCGAACAAGAACTTGAGTAGCATCTTGCACGGTTAAGTTGGCATAGAATTCTCGAACTAACTCTTCTGCAGGATATGATCGTGCATCACAAAAATAGTTCCAATTGAGGGCATTAAGTATTTTTTGAATTGGTAGGGGCACAACCAACTTGTCATTGCTCTCCAAATTGAATCATTTTTCCGACATCATAGGTTGATTTTTGAAGATGAATCAAACCTTTCTTTCACTTCCTCATCATGAATCATGGTCAAATTTTCAACAGAGGTCTCGAAAGATCTAGTTCTCTTCCGAGACATGATGATTTTTCCCAAAATATAAGCTAAATTTCGGTAAAAGGAAAGGAAAAAAATGGGCAATGGATGGTTTCAAGAGGTTTGTGGTGGCGATAGGCTTGTGATAGCAACGAGATTGTGATGGTGAAAGGCTTCCAGTAACGATAAAATTACTCTGGTAAGAGCTATGTGGCGGCAATAGTACGGCTCTGGCAAAAGAGTTGCGACGGCAATAAGGAGGGTTTTGCAACAAGGGAAGGAAATTAGGGAGATTCTTTGGGATTTCAGGCTGGCAGCTAAGAGGAAAAAGAATAAGTGACTAGGGTTTAAGCTAATTGCTTGAATGGTTGTGAAAATTATGGTGGTAAAGAGAGGTTTATATAGTAGTAAATTAGGGAAACTTGTAGCAAAAAATTAGCTACAAGGGTGGTTTCGGTGGCAAGGTAAGATGGAAAAGAAAGTGGCAGCAACGATAGGGTTTTGGGAACCCTTTAGATGGTAATATGTGGTAAATTTTCTCCTCTTTATTGTTTTTGGCGTTGAGCCCAAACTGTATTTACAAACTGGACTACTTAAAATACAATAAACTGATTAGTACTTGGGCCAATTTGACCCCCTTATTAAACATAAAAAATAAAATTAACATTAAAAATAAGATTAAAATGAAAATAAAATTTTCGAAGTTAATTAGAAAATTTATTCTCAAAAAATTACATTAAATTGATTCCCAAGAAAGGTTGGAAGGGTCATAAATGGTTCTGCTTAAGTTCCAATCTCCTTAGACAGAATTAATTAAATGTACTAATTCGAGGAAATAATTTCTAACTATTTATTAAAAAGTAAAAACATGAAAAATTAAGGGTCTATTAAATTGAACGAAGTTTCAATTCGCTCCATTTCACCATCCCAATAGTGTTTGAGACATTGACCATTAACTTTAAACGTACCTCCGTAGTTATCGTACAATTCTACAGCTCTATATGGATAAACTTTATAGATGGTGTAAAGTCCTTTCAATCAGGACTTGAGCTTCCTAGGAAATAACCTTAGCCTTGAATTCAACAGTAACACTTTCTAACCTTCTTTGAATTCACGAGGTTGTACACGACTGTCATGCCATCTCTTAGTCTTTTCTTTGTACATCTTGGCATTCTCGTATGAAAATAACCTCAACTCTTCCAACTCTTCAAGCTGTAACATTCTTCTGTCACCGGCTTACTTAAGATCCAAATTTAATTGTTTCAAAGCCCAATGAGCTTTATTCTCCAATTCAAGCGACAAATGACACGCATTTCCAAATACTAACCGATAAGGAGTCATTCCTAATGCCATCTTAAAAGCAGTTCAATATGCCCATAGAGCATCATCGAGCCTTCAAGACCAATCTTTTCTGTTAGGGCGCACTACCCTCTCAAGAATACCTTTAATTCCATGATTCTGCCTTTCAACTTGTCCATTTGACTGTGGGCGATAGGCAGTAGCAATTTTGTGTTTCATATCATACTTGTCAAGAAACCACTTAAGTCATTTATTTACAAAGTGAGATCCTTCATTGCTAATTATAGCTAATTGACCCATCTGGTTCTCTATATTTTTTAGTGTTGCTACTTAACTATTGATTAACGCTTCATTTTTTACCATGTACGCCTTCAATAAGTCCTCCAAACTAATTGATGATTCAGCTTGAGGTGGTTTTGAAGCTTTTTTGTTAAACCCTTGAGATTGGTTGGGTTTATGCTAATGTAAGTGTTGTTCGGTCCATTTCCTTGGTTACTCCAAGAAAAGTTTGGATGGTTACACCATGAAGGATTGTAGAACTTGGACTGTGGTCCTTGTCCACTTCTATTTTGAGACTGATTCCTTACGTAACAAACAAACTCAGGGTTTGAAGGGAAATTCTCGAAAGAATGGGCATCCCTGCAATATATGTAAAAAGCAATATCAAATTGACTTGATGATTGAGCTGCAAAATTATTAAAACCATTAGTGGTAAACTGTTTTAACATTGAGAAAATAGAAGATACTTGAGCTGAAAGTGATGTCAGTGTGTCCACTTCATGCACTCCGGCTACTCGTCTTCCTGAAGTTGCTCGATTTGTTGGTCATTGATAGTTGTTGCTAGCAATCCTCTCAATGATCTTGTAAACCTCATTATAAGACTTATACAAAACCGTACCATTCGTAAAAGCATCGACCATCAATCTTGTGTGTATGTTGAGACCTTATAAAATGTCTCCAACTGGATACAATGCGGAATCCCATGATAAAGACACTTACGAAGTAACTCTTTGAATCTTTCCCAAGCCTCGTACAAGGATTCGTCATCCAATTGTGAAAAAGTGGTTATCTCATTTCTCAACTTGGCGTTCTTACTCGGTGGAAAATACTTAACCAAAAACCTTTCTGCTAATTCTTGCCAAGTAGATATTCAATTTGGTGGCAATGAATTCAACCAAGCTCGTGCTCGATCTCACAATAAGTATGAAAACAACTTCAACCTCAATGCATCTTCAGTAACACCGGCTATTTTAAATGAATCACTCACCTCCGTGAATAATCAAAGGTGAAGATGTGGATCTTCCTTGGGCATACCACTAAACTGGCCCACCGTTTGAAGCATTTGAAACATCATTGATTTCAATTCGAATTGTAGTGCTTCAATATCCAGCCTCCTAATTCCCATATTTAATTCATTAAAAAGTGGCACAGCGTATTGTCTTATGGCACTATCATTATCATCAGTAATAAGAATTGGATTGTGCACATGATCGGCTCTATTACATTTTCCATCATTTTGATTTCCAAGGTCCATCTCGGCTTACCTTTGTGCTGATCTCTCACGTCTCTATGTCTAAATATCCACTCGACCTCAGGGTCTAAAGGTAATAAATCAATAATTCAATCTATACTCACAAACACCTAAAAATAAATCACAAAAATAAAGAATAAAGAATAAATTAGTAAGGTTAGAAGTTAGATAAAAACCAAACTGGAAAAATAATTTCACAAAGAATGATTAAGGCAACAGTCCCCGGCAATGGTGCCAAAAACTTGTAACGCTCAGTTTCTACAAGGCTACACAACCGTTCAAGTAAATGAGTTATCGTCTCCACAAGGATTGTGTATGTGAATCAATTAATTGTAAAATTATAAGTTAACAAATTGGTGATAAAAACATAATAATTTGAGTGATAATTATTAAACTAGAATAATTTAACTAGATGCAAAATTGATCCCTAATGCAATTTTAATCTATGTACGCAAATTATCTAAATCTATGAATGAATTTAGGAGCAGAAACACAACTTCAACAATCAATAACATGAATAGGCTATGATAACAACATTAATCAACTTCATTCATTTTCATCATGCTTAATAATGTTCGGAAAACATTCCATGGAAACTCGATCTTTCATGAGTTTGGAAACCAAATTAAGTTCTTTCGAAATCTTTTACTTAGTGAAACATGCATTTTACTGATCATATTAAAATAAGCGTTTCTTAGTATTTATGTGAAGTAACAGGGATAGGTTAGGTTTGAAGCAGTTTAATCATATAAACCTAAAAACTATGCAATATAATAGAGCTCGTTAATGTTATTATGAACCTTAAATTTAGTCGGGTTTGGATCTAAGTTAAGCATGCACTTTTCAATTATTCTGTCCATTAGTTTTCGTCTGGTTAGGATCGCTCAACTAATTCTAATGCATCCAATAAAGTATGAATGAAATACATACTCGAATTTAATTGAAAACATGATCGACTGAGGCAGAAATACTTTAAACACGAATAAAAAAATCTCATTGAATTAATACAATTAGCCTAGCTAAACAAATTTAAGCTACCATTCTTGATATCAAGATCACAAAACACATTCCAAATATAATTAATTTAAAACAACAAGTAAGGGAAGAATAAACTCTATTTCAAGTCGGCAGTATCGTAGATTCTGATTGAAGGTGTTTTCCTCCGCTTCTCCTGCTGCACTTTTGCTAATGGCTCCTCAAGGTAGCCGACCAAGAGATAATCTCTTCAATACTTTTGTTGGCTAAAAACTAATGGAAAAATGGAATGATTGGCATGTTGGATTAAGAGAGCAAGACAAGGAATGAAGAATGTTGTGAAAATGAGGGATAAAGGGATGAGTAAGGGATGATTATATAATAAAATTTCAAAATGTTGTGAAGATAGGTGATAGGTGTGGTATTTATACTTGAAGTAGGTGACAGAGTTTACTAAAAATAGCAGAAACAATCCTTTGGATTTCTCCCTCCTATGGTTGGCCATTATAGTGGAAGAGAAGGTGGCTTGGTTGCTTGATTCAAGATGAAATCATGCTTGAATGATGCAAGGGGTGGATGATTTCTCAAGAAAATATTGTATGCCAATTTCGAATGTTCTTTCAAGTGTAAGGGCCTTCAAATAATTATCCCAAAAATTGATTTCTTGGCTGCGCAATTGTGGTTGCCGAATTGGGCATCTCTTCTCTTGAACTGGACCGTTATTGACCCAACTAGCTTGTAGACTTGAACAATATGTATCATCTTTTTTTTATTGGGTTAAGGTGGCATCTTGATGACCCATTAAGCTTGGTCTTTTCATCCAACACTTGAGAATAATAGCTCATGTCCATGCAAGATTATAAAAAACTCAACTCTATGGTTCCACTGCATACGTAAGTTTAACATATTAATAAATAGCATTAAATTATTTAATTTTAAGCACAAAATCATATAAAAAAGCACCAATTTGCATTATTTATAAATTCATGTCGATTATTAACATTTAAGCAAAATTCACTTAATTAATTAACAAATACTCAAGATAAATATTATTTTCAAGTTAAAAGGTGGTAAAAATTACTAGAAAAATCCTATATAATTTTGAGCTTACACATGTTTCTTACATGTAGTCAAATTTAGCAGAAGTAGTGGGCATGTCTTCAACATGCATTTAGATTTATGAGTTTCAATGAACATGATTTATGATGCGATCAATATCAATAACAGAATAGTGGCATGCTTTAGCATCATAACTCAGGTCAACAATATAGCATCAAATTATACCATTGCACATAGAATCAATATTACGTATTTCGTAAATTAGAGTACTTACTTTTAGCCAATCCTAAATAAAGGATTTATTTCTCATTAGTCACTTCACTAGTAACTTTTATGCATTCAATTAGTCGTAAATTCTGTATGCATCACACGAATATCATTATTTTTTAATCATATATATTACTTATGAACAAATCAACCACAGTCATTTAATTGGTTAGAACCTACACCTTAAATGAAAGTCTCACAGTATTAGATCTACTCCTTCACACTCCTACATTTCAGATCTAACCAAATCTTGTCTCGATCTGATTATAGCATAATGGTACATACACAAAAATATATACATGTGTCAGTTTTGACTACACGATCTAATAAAATTCTCTTATAAATTCAAATGAGAATCACTTACTCTATCAGTCTTTCAAACGAAGATCCAATAATCCTTTTACGCTAATGTAAATCTGAGCATTTCAGATTGAAACCTTCAACGAAAACATAATATACATCGGATAAATATATAAGTTTCAGCCTAACAAATAAAAAGAAAGAATAGTGATTAGATTATGCTAATCATCACTTACAATTTATCAGTTAGATAAGAAGTTATGGTTCAATGGAAAACTTGAGTAGATGGGGGGAAAATGGCTATGGAAGAACAAATAAAATGGAGAAAATATTAGTAGCAATAAAAAATGTATCAAAAAAAAAGAATAATAAAGGGGATTTAATTACAACCAAAAGAAAAGAAAAGAGGAGGATAAAAGAAGAAAATCGATGGTGGTGGTGCAAAGGCGACGATACGGCAGTGGTGTGATAGTGGTTCTGTGTTGGCAAATAAAGGAAAAGAGAGAAGGGTGGCGGTGCAAGGGTGGTTCTCAGTGGTGCAAACAGTGGCAATTGGAGTTTAGATTAGAGGCAAAAATAGAATATGGTGGCACAAGGTGGTGAAGAAGAGAAAAAACAGAGAAAGAAGAGAAAATATGAAAAGAATAGAAAGAAAAAAATGAATGTTTATAGTTTTCTTGGTGATTATACACTAGCCAAGGGTGGTTCTCAATGACACGGCCGTGTGTCCCTTGTATCTTTTAAATAGCGCAAGTCAGTATGCTCACACGACCTAACACACGGGCATCTCGCCTGGTTGTGTGCCATAAGTCAGTAAGTTACATGGGCACGGACATGGGTTGGGACACGACCGTGTGTCCCTATTTCGAATGCCCACATGGCCTAAGACACGGGCGTATCTCTTGGCCGTTTGAGTCACATGGCCTAGCCACACGGCCGTGTGACCCCTACAGCTTTGAAAATTTTAGATGTTTCTAAAATATTTTTTGAGTTTCCAATTTAGTCTTGGTTATTTTCTAAAGTGTAGTTTGAGCCTCCAGGGCTCGTATTAGGAATAATATGCATGATTATGATTGGTTTCTGTCATAAATGCTATATGTTATTAAATGTTTGAATTGTTTTGTCCATTTAAATTGTAAACTTCACTAGTACTTCGTAACCCTGTTCTGACGATGGATTCAGGTTAAGGGTGTTACATTTATTGGTATCAGAGCTACAGTTTAGTCAATTCTATGATTGAACGTAGCATATACGAGTCTAGCTATACATGCCATTATATAACCTGTGATAGTGTGATATCTCCTAACTGTTTTAAAACATGTTTTTATATAGCAATGACATCCAACCGAGCTGATTTTGATGAAGTAGAGAGTAACGCTCAAGCTTCCATTACGTAGTAGCTTCGAGTGGTACGAGGCCCTATCTGAGGGCCAAGGAAGAGAGGCTAAGGAAGCCTTCTTTCAGTTGAAGAATGAGTGGTTCATCGAGTTCGTACGGGCAAACCCAGCTACTCGACAACCTCTACCCCTCTTGTTCCCCAATCGGTTCTCGTTATTCCTCAAGGTATGGAACCAATCTGAGTTAGTAGGCCTCATGTTGATAAGATTCTTAAGTATGGGGATAAAGAATTCCGAGCTACTGCTTAAGATGATCTTGAGATAGCTGAATTCTAGTTAGAGAATACCATCAGGGTTTTTGATGAGTTATCCTATTCACCGATTGAATGTGTGAAGTGTGTAGTATCTCTACTAAAAGATTCAGCTTACCAGTGGTGGAATACATTGACTTCTGTAGTGCCGAGAGAGAGGATCACTTGGGATTTCTTGCAAGTTGAATTCCGAAAGAAATACATAAGTCAGAGGTTTCTTGATCAAAAATGTAAAGAATTTTTAGAGCTCAAGCAAGGCTGTATGTTAGTGTCTGAATATGAACGAGAATTTGTTCGATTAAGTAAATATTGTAACAGCCCGATTCTGGGCCTAGTCGGAAGTGGTTTCGGAACCACAAATCTGACGAGGAAAAAATATGATTATCATTATATTTTTATGGTCTACAATTTCACGAAAAAATTTTGAAAAAATTTTGTTCGAAAATTTCGACGTTTGGGCACTCAATTTAGTCAAAAGGACTAAATTGTAAAAA
>JABEZY010257752.1:0-12357 GCA_013467495.1 Gossypium gossypioides | reverse complement strand
ACACCTCATCAAAAAGGATTGGTGGCGACTCCCATTTTTCGTTTTCATTTTTAAAATCCAAGTCGACCCTGTTTTGCCAAAAAAATGGTGTCAACAGTTGGTTATTATTATTATTATTATTATTAAAGAGTTTGAATCTATTGAGGCAATATATGAAGATAGAAGTTGAGTAGCATTCGGTAGTGTTTACTGTAGAATGTCACTAAGGTAATTAATTATTTATCATATTTCAGTTGACAATTTAATGAAGAAAATTTTTTGACATTTTAATGTGTTGTTATATTAAATACACTAAGAAAACCAATACTTGGCTTTTGGAGATTGTATTGGATACAATTGAATCAATTCAACCCTTAGAATGTGAAGATTTGATCGAGATTGCATTGCTGATTACGGAGAGCATATCTTCGATTGATTCTGCTTTGATTGTTGATTATGTAATAGCTATTTTCAAAGAGTTGCTTTGTATTCACTTAGACTTTATGTTAGCAAGCCGAAGTTTATATATATTAGGCTTGTCTAGGTTATGTAAGAAAGCTTATTGAGAACACTTTAATCTATTCAGTAAGAAACTATTTTTGTGAAAGAGTGCAAACTATATTGTAAAAATTGCTGAGTGTTTACTATTCAAGTTCTCAGGGGGAAGATTTAGAGGTTAGTGTTCTAGTATTTAAGTACAAAATTGATATATCTATACTTAGGGAGTAATAAAGTGTGATTCACTTGTTGTATTTGTGATTAAATATAGTGAAACTACTAATAGAGTTAAGTTTCGCAGACGTAGGGAAATCGAACTACATAAACAAATCATTGGTGTTATTTAATTTTTGTTTGCATAGTTTTCGCAGTGCCAAACCGTAGTAGCCACTATAGTGAAATGCTTTCGTTTGCAGTTTTCATATTAAGCAAACAACAACTGTAGGTAGCAATCATTGGTATCAAAATTAACACTTAATAAATTTAATATTGAATCTTGGTGGTGTTGTTTGTTGACAATGAAAGATTCTTCAATTATATGTCCCCTTATGTTTGAATATGGTAATTATCCCTACAGAAAGGCTAGGATAAAAACCTACCTTAAATCTATTAATAAACAGGCATAACGTTCTCTACTCGCTGGCAAACTCCTACTATCACTAATACTAAAAAGGTTCCTAAACCTAATTTCACTTTCTCTTGCAAAGTCAACATGTCATTTTTCTTCCAAATGGCCTATATCCCTATAGGTTTATATCATTGATAACAAAAATAAGCAAAGTAGATGTACACTATAAAAATTTTTACAATTTTAAGCGTTGATCCTGAAATTCAGTGTTTGTAGAAAAAATTCCACACTTATATAATCGATATCTACCATATGTCAATCACTGTAGCCGTAGTTTCTATGAATTTTCAAAGAGCGGAGAAAAAAACAACGCCGATCGATTAGTTTTGTTGAAAAACACAAATGGGATAAAATTTTGTACTTTATGATTGGTTGATGGGACACAAAATATTTGATATAGTAAGCACTAAGCAGTTATATTGTTGACAATACTCTAAATGACATACTTTTATGTGTTAATTGCATATATATTTTGAGCATGATCCTACTAATTTTGGCTTTTTATGGGTTTTTATCTTGTAGGGACTAAATTGAAGGCAACAGAAAGTTAGGGGGCAAAAAACATGAATTTAATGACAAAAAATTGGGTCAGCATGCAAAATAGGGAAGAAATGGTGCTGAAAATACAAAGTGCAAAAGACTTAGTGCAAAAATTCAAAGAAGTGATTTATAAATAGAAGACTCTATTTAAATTAGAATTTTAACTTTAGGATTATTGTTAGGATTATTATGATATTATTTAGATTTAATTTCAAAATTTATCTTTATTTATCTTTTTGAATTTAAATAGGAACAAACTAAGTTTTCTATGCACTATAAATAAGGGATAGAGTGACATGAATACTCACTCATCTTTTCTATAAAAACTCCCACTCCCTAAAACTCTTAGCTTTTTGTTCTTTTTATTTTTCAACAAAATTCCATTTTATTAAACTTATTTGTTTTTTTCCAGAAAAGCATGAGCCACTAAACTCATCTAGCCAAAGCTTATCAAGATTCCCCAAAAAAGGTTCATGAGGATTAGAACCCGCTTTAGTCTTCTCAACGAGTATTCATTGTTTCTCCATATTATGGGACTAAAGCTTTCGTCCATTTCCTTCTAAAAGTGATCTTTTCATTTTGTATAAGGAACGACCGCTTTGAATGTTTTGTGAAGGTTGTACAATCAGTTCGCTTACTTACTATGTCAGTGGTTGTCGAGCCCAAGAGACGAAATGGCGTGGCATTCGCCATTGAGAAATGATGATCTAGTGTAAGACGGTCCCACAAAAGTGACAATTGGCTAGTGTCAGGTTCCTCTAAATTGTAAGTCTAAAATCTAAGTTGAACTTGTGGTCGTAGGCGTCCAATTCCATTATAACTAACTTATTCTATTATGAGAAGGATCATCTAAAAGCTTAGGATTGAACCCAAGGAGGATTGAGACAACCGGAGGCTGGAATCTCTTAAATCGAAGAATCTCTTTCCTAAATTTTGTTTCTTTTTAGAATTAAAATTTCAATTCATACACTTTCAATTCATCCATACTTTTAATTCTGTCTTTTTTATTTTTCCAGGTATGTCGTTTTTCTTGGGCACAACAATGCCTAGGATTTCGAGGAACAGAAGTTGTAGCAATATAATCCCTGAGGATTTGACCCTACTTCCTTTATACTATTCTTTTTATTATTTCATACGGATAGGTTATTTTTTGTGCTTTCAACAACACACCAAATTTTGGCGCCATTGCTGGGGACTGGTAACGTACTAATGTTGTTTCTATTTTTTTATGACCAGATCTGCTCCAGGAAATTGCACGTTCGATTCAAAAATAGAAAAGACAAAAAGCTAATAACAAGGAAATGAAGTTATGGAAAAAATGATCAAAGGTGGTAGGGAATTAGAGTAACCCACCACCAGAAATAGAAGTAGGCGACGAAGTTGAGTCTAAGGTTAACGAGAACCCCAATCAAACACTAGAGAACAAAAGAATAGGAGTCGATCCACCAGAAGATGTGTCTAACTCTAGGGTTAACAAAAACCCGAATCTAGATCAACAACATATAGCTCAAACAATTCGGCAAATGGCCGAAGCTCCGATAAAACAACAACCATTATGCATTGTGTATCCTACTATGAATACTAATTTTGAACTAAAGTCAGGATTAATCTAGTTACTATCGACTTTTCATGGATTGCAAAATGAAAATTCATACAAACATCTGAGAGATTTTCATATGGTTTGTCTTAGTATGAAACCTTAGGGTGTAACTAAGGATCAAATAAAATTACGTGGTTTCCCTTTTTCCCTAACAGAGTATGCTAGGGAATGATTATTTTATCTGTCTCATAGATCTATCACAACTTGTACTGATCTTTCCCGTTTGTTTTTTAACGGATTTTTCCCAGCATCGCGTATAATTGAGTTAAGGAGGGAGATTGTTGGGATAAGGTAAAAAGATGTGGAATCTCTTTACTATAATTGAGAGCATTCTTAGAAGTTGTGTGCAAGCTGCCTGCAACATGGGATAACAGAACAATCTCTGATCCAATACTTCTATGAAGAATTGAAGCCCATAGAAATGAATATGATAGATGTTGCTAGTGGAGGGGCTTTAGTCAACATGATCCCCCAACAAGCAAGCGACTTGATCTCCACGATGGCTGCCAATACATAATAATTTTGAGCCAATCTTGAATCCACTAGAAGGGTTCATCAGTTAAGTAAATCAACTTTATCTCAACTTTAGAAGATAAAGTTGATAGACTTACAATATCATGAATTCTCTTTTTATAGTAAAAACAGGACCAACCCAGCTGTGCGGAATTTGTGCAACACTCGAACATACAATTGATACATGCCCTCATTTATGTAACGATACTATGGACCATTTGGATGCTGTGGGGAAATTTTCTTGACCGCCCCAAAGGCGATATGACCCTTATGCAAATACATATAACCCAAGATGGAAAAACCATCCTAACTTGAGTTAAGGGGCTAACCTGTAGTATAACTAGCCATACCAAAACCAGTTTCCACAACAAACGCGAGATTCAAGTACCTCTCTAGAAACCATAGCCAATAAATTAGCAGCTAATGTGCTTGATTTCCAACAGTAAATACAACAAAAACTGTTGATTTACAAAAACAAACAAAGGATTTTCAACAGAAAATCATGGCGTCTATAACAGAGTTGACCACATCAATTGAGAAAATGAACTCACAAGGAAAGCTGGAGTCATAGAAAGAACCTAACCCAAGACAACACGCAAATGCAGTGACGTTGTGAAGTGGAAAAGTACTTGAACAAAATCCTAGCAAAAATCTTGATCAAGATTCTGCCCAAAAAGAGTAAGAGACCGATGAACAGGTCTGAAAGAAACCTCTATTACCCATAATTCAACCTTCGTTTCTAGGATGGTTGAACCAATATCGAAGAGGTAAGAACAAAAAAGAGATCCTCGAAACATTCAAAAACGTCGAGATCAACATACCATTGTTGGATGCCATCAAAAAAATTTCACGATATGCTAAGTTCCTTATGGAGCTTTGCACCAACAAGTGAAAATTCACTAGAAATGAAAGAGTAAGTGTTGGTCAAAATGTATTTGTGGTGTTGTAGCGAAGGATGCCAATAAAATGTAAAGACAGAGGCATGTTTGCAATACCATTCAAAATAGGCCACTTAGGAATTAAAAAAGCTATGTGTGATTTAGGGGTGTCCATAAATGTAATGTCTTTTTCTATTTATGAATCACTTAACGTGGGTTTTTTGATGAAAACAAGTGTTATCATTCAATTAGCAGACAGGTCTATTGTACATCCCAAAGAAGTTCTTGTGGACGTATTAGTAAAAGTTAACAGACTTATCTTTCCTGCAGACTTTTATGTGATAAAAATGGAAAAGGATAATGTTCCTAGGTCTTCAGACATCTTGTTGGGGCGAGCTTTCCTTAGTACTACAAATACTAAGATTGACGTACGTAGCGGAACCCTCATGATATTGTTTGACGGAGAGATCGTGAAGTTTAACATTTATGACGTTATTAGTCACCCGAGTAAAATCTTGAACGTAAACCGTGTCAACATAATTGACTCATTAGTAGAAGAAACTTTTGAGTCATTTTATTAAGATAAACTTGAATTATTGTTTGATGATAATTTCGATTCAGGATCTATTTGCAAATCTGATAATGAATTATCGGCTCTTATGAACACTAAAGTTCTACCTTCTGTTGTGCAGGCACCAGATCTGGAATTAAAACCATTTCCTGAGCATTTTAAGTGCACATTTTTAGAGAATGATGAGACCATTGTCGACTTAAAAGGGATTATCCCCTTGACATGCACACATAAGATTTTCTAGGAGGAAAATACGAAACCAAAGCAAGAGGTGCAAAGACGATTAAACCCAACTATGTTGGATGTGGTAAAAAATGAGAATTTCCAAGCCCATACAATTGAAAGAATTCAGCTGTAACAGCCCCAATACTAGTTGAGGCATCAAGCTAACGACGTTAAACAAGCGCTTGTTGGAAGGCAACCTAATTTTATTTTTTATATATTTTATTTTTTATTTTTTATTTTTATTTTTATTTTTTATTTTATTTTTTTATTTTCTTGCATGTTAATAAATTTTATCTCTCTTCTTATGTTTAGGAGAATCAAGGAAACAAAAAAATGAATTTGGAAATTAGCAGCAAAAACAGTAACGAAAACGACATGGGGAGTGTTCTAAACCCTTTCTTTTTCATCATATTTGTTAATATTATTTTTCACATTGAGGGAAATGTGATTTAAGTAGGAGGGAGACATTCCTCATTATGTCTGTTGTTTTATCTACTGTTTTTACTGTTGTGTTATTGTTCCTGCTGCCTTGTGCTTGTTTTTGCCCACATTTATTTGTTTTAGTATATCCTGCCTCTTTTCATGCCCAAGATTTTAACTAGGAGTTGCTCACTGTTTGACTTGCGAGCATGATTCTTGTTTACTGAGTTAGTTATGATTTTGCTATACTGATTTCATCTCCACTATTTTATTTCTATTAGGCTAAAATAATTTTGATTAGTGAAGTTAACCTTAACTTGCTTATAATAAAATTGATTAAGTCTAAATGCAAAGAGAACACTTAATACGAATGTATGTTAAATTTATTTTCACGACTGATAGATAATTCCAAAACTTATTTTTGACACTTGATTGTTTTTTTCTAGTCCTCCAAAATTAAAATTCTGTTTCATGATAATAATAATATATTTTGATGCTTCCGTGGTTATGAGCATAACTTAAAACGTGACTGACTGAGTAACCAAGGTGGGGTGCTTGGTTGTCATCCCTCTTCGCGTTAAAAGGTTGTGTGACTTGTTAGGTAAAACTTAGCTGACCAGAATTAAACAAAAAAAAATTAAAGAGTGTGTTGGGCTGAGTAACCGAGGTGGGTGCTTGGGTTGTCATTCCACTTCACGTCAAAAGGGTTGCTACATTCTTAAATAATAAATTAGGAGTCTGTTGGGCTGAGTAACCAGGGTGGCGTGCTCGATTGTCATCCCTCTTCACATCAAAAGGTTTAGTACATTCTTAAGAAAAACAAGAGGAAAAAAAGAAGGAAAAACAAGTAAAAAATATAATAAAGAATTGCACTTGGGGACTAAGGGTGGAACAAATAGGGTATCTTGGTAAGTTTAGTAAATTAACTAATTTTCATGAGATAATCCAAGTCGGTTTAACTTTTGTATATTTAAATTAGAGTACTTGTTCGGTTTTACTTGAAGCGAGCTAAAAGTTCTCTTTATTTACATATGCATTATGCCTAATTTTTATAAAACTTTAGAGTGATACTTCTTTCATGATAAAATCTAAATTAGACAGTGGGTTAGGAACCATTCTTGAGTGCAAGCATGGGCTAAGTAGGGGGGATATGATAATATTCTAAAATAACATACTTTTATATGTTAATTGCATATATATGTTGAGTATGATCCTACTAATTTGGGCTTTTATGGGTTTTTATCTTGTAGGGACTAAATTGAAGGCAAAGAAACTTTGGGAGAAAAAAGTGTGAATTTAAAGACAAAATGGGTCAGCATGCGAAATAGGGAAGAAATGGTGCTGAAAATACAAAGTGCAAAAGACTTGGGGCAAAAATTTAAAGAAGAGATTTATGAACAGAAGACTCTATTTAAATTAAAATTTTATTTTTAGGATTATTATGATATTATTTAGATTTAATTTTAGATTATACCTTTATTTATATTTTAGAGTTTAAATAGGAACAAGCTAGGTTTTCTATGTACTATAAATACGGGATAGAGTAACATGAATACTCAGTAATCTTTTCTGTAAAAACTCCCTCTCCCTAAAGCTCTTAGCTTTTTGCTCCTTTTATTTTTCAATAAAATTTCATTTTATTAAACTTATTTGTTTTTTCCCGAAAAGCATGAGCCACTAAACTCATCTAGCCAAAGGTTATCGAGATTCCCCAAAAAAGGTTCATGAGGCTTAGAACCCGCACTTAGCCTTCTCAACGAGTATTCACTGTTTCTCTGCATTACGGGACTGACTCTTACGTCCATTTCCTTCCAAAAGTGATCTTTTCATCTTCTGTAAGGAACGACCACTTTGTATGTTTTGGGAAGGTTGTATAGTCGGTTCGCTAACTTACTGCATTAGTGGTTGTCGAGCCCAAGAGATGAAATGGCGTGACATTCGCCATTGAGAAATGATGATCTAGTATAAGACAGTCCCACAAAAGTGATGGTTGGCTAGAGTCAAGTTTCTCTAAATCGTAAGTCTAAAATCTAAGTGGCGCTGGTGGTCATAGGCGTCCTCTTCCACTATAACTGGCTTATTCTGTTATGAGAAGGATCACCTAAAAACCTAGGATTGAACCCAAGGAGGATTGAGACAACCAGAGGCTGTAATCCCTTAAATTGAAGAATCGCTTTCCTCAATTCTGTTTCTTTTTACAATTTCAATTTCAATTCATACACTTTTCATTCGTCCATATTTTTTATTTTTTTTCTTTTTTATTTTTCTAGGTACTCCGTTTTTCTTGGGCATGACTATGCCTAGGATTTCGAGGAACAAGAAATTGTAGCAATCCAATCCTCGAGGATTTGACCCTATTTTTTTATATTATTCTGTTCGTTATTTCATAGGGATAAGTTATTTTTGGTGCTTTCAACGACACACCAATTGTTGAAAGCACCAATTGTTGAAAAACACAAATGGGATCAAATTTTTGTGGTTCATGATTGGTGGATGAAACTCAAAACATATTGTGCAGTAAGCCCTAAGAATCCCCTTCTAAAACAATCACTAAGTACCCGTATCAGATTAAAGCTTCCAAACATCGACTTCAACCAAACAAGAGGTGTAAGACGATCCCTGTGCTGTCAATACTTGTTCTAATGTTATCACTTTCGCTACTCTTACCTCTAATTTCAACCACAAAAACCCACTTAATTGGTAAGCCCACCTAAAACCTTCTTAATTACTTATATATACACATCTATTCGGTTTAATTTTTAGTGTTTTGTTTTTTATTGTTGGGGTTACTACTATAGGAAACAAGGTGAAGCAAGAGATTCGAAGAAATCTGGTAGCTGTAGGCCCAGGAGGAGGAGGTGCACCCGAACCCCCTGCTGCTGCTGATTATAGCGAGAAGGAAAACTTGACTCGGGCAAAGATCATAATTAATGTTCAGTAGAGTCAAAATCTTCTTATTATATAATTTTTCCTTTTCAGTAAAAAAGAAGAAAAGAAAATCCTTCTTTTTCTGGTTAACTATAAACGTATAATGTATTAGTAGCTCTAATGACTATAATCCTTAGTAATTATTATAAATGTACGCCGCTTCTCTTCTTATATGTCTTGCTGATTGGTACTGGTCATGCATTAATATTCTTATATGCACATCATCCAATTTTGTAACATATTTCACATTTACAGTTAATAAATTTTTAATATTGTTGTATTTTTTTTACTTTGTTAATTATTTATGTAATTTTGCATGGAAATTAATAAGGACCTTTAACAATATATTGTTCAAATTATTATCATATATTTCATATATCCACTTTTTTAATTATTTATAAGCAGTTGAAAATCACATATTTAAGATACAGAGGTCTGTTTAAAAATAACATGCAAATATATAACAAATATTTTTTGATAAGTGTCAAAATAAACATATTTTACTCTCACTTTTAATGCATTTTTGGATGATTATGTGGTATTAATTTTGAATTATATACTCGTAATCCTTTATAATCATGTTTTGATCTTAATAGAGTACTTGGGAGCAATAAGAGTGAAAAACAGGTGGAAATTAGAACATTGGAGCAGTCCGAAAGTTATACACATGCAGCGGACTTTCATATGGGCAACCACACAGCCATGTGACCTACAAGGGCATGTGTCCAAGGCGTGTGGATTTCGGGAACCATGTGCACTAACAACTAGAAGTGATGATTTTTAGGTTTTTTTGGCACTTTAAGAAGGTATAAATAAGGAAATAAAATAGGAGGAAAGTAGTCGTCAAAGGATAGCACGAAAATTACTCAAAAAACACCATTGAAGATTATTTCCAAGCAATTCTCCATCAAGATTCAAGAGTCCAAGCTGATTTCCAAGCGAGATATCGTGGATTTCTTTTATTTTAGTGGTCATATTGTATTTTTTGTGCTTATTCTTGCAATTATGAACTAATTCTCTTAATATCTAGGGGAGATGAACTCTAGGATGAATTCTATTATTTGATTTCTAGTTTTATGCAGTAAAACCTTACTCTTTATTTTCAATTATGAATGGTTAATTAATTGTTCTTGGGTTAATAATTCTAGGGTGTTGATCCATGTTTGATGTGCGTAAGTCTGATGTTGAATAGACCCTTCTTGTGATTAGATCATGCATAATTGAATAGAGTTGCATGCAATCCTATAAATAGGATAACATAAATTTACTGAATTAGATTCAAATCTAAAGGGGGAACTATAGAGTGAATTAATGCAATAACTGGAGTTTTAATTAGAAAGAAATTTCAATTAATCAATCTAGAGTTAGTTGCTCTTATGCTCGAAAGAGATATTAGCATAAATTAGGGATTTCTACAAATCAAAGAGCTAAGAAAAGAAATTGCATAAATTAGATTGAGAATTATAGATGAAACTTAGGTGGATTATTACCTAGGTTTTGTTTTGTCACTTGGTTGATATTTGACTGTTTTTGAGTTTTATTTTTGGTGCATTTTGTTAGTTAATTTAGATAGTTTTAATTACTTTTAACCAGTAATGTGATAATTACTAGTAATTATAGTCCTCGAGAGAACGATATTTGTGTTCATCATAACTATACTATTAATTGATAGGTGCACTTGCTTTAGTCAATTTGTTAGTTAGTTTAGTGGACATCATTTTTATTAAAGTTTCAATAAAATTTAAAAATTGCTTTAGTTTGATTGGTAAAAAAAAGTTTTATATGAATGATGTTCTGGTTCAAATATCACTATGAACAATTATTTTATTTATTTATAAAAATATAAAAAGTCAAAAGCATCCACATAATTATATAACTTATTTTACAAATAAAATGATTTTTTGGTAATTCCCTAACTAGGTTGAGATCCAATTGATGAGTAATACTAATTCAATAAAACACTTTCTAAATAATATAAATACTTACAAACTATTAAACACTTGAACCAAAAAATGCTAACACGGTTTAAATTTTGATGACCTAGCATTCTCAAACCAATAATATATTGACACATGTAACACTTAAGAACTATTTGTTTTCTTTTCCATTTTTTATTATGATAAATTCTCTCTTTTTAGAATAGAGAAGTTTTTCATATCGGACTAAAATAAATTGATTATTTATGAAAATGACATGTTTTTTATGGTGCATGTTGGTGCCGACTATCTTATCGCCAGCATCACCCTCCATCATCCCTTAATGATTGTTTGATGATTGCCAAGTCTATAAAAAAAAAAAAATTTTGTGTCAGCACTATGTTCATCGGCACTGGTATGTATTTTTTTTTTCAAATACACATAAAAATATCAATATTCCAATATTAGAAAAAAAAGAAAAAATGAATAGGTGTCGGCGTACTCATTACTTTCACCTGTTCAAATTTTAAAAAAAATTGATTTTTTACTTTTTTGGTGCTGATGTTCTCTTTTTCGGCATTGGTGTGCTTTTTGAAACCTTTTTTTGGAGTGCCCTGATTGCCGGAATCGGTAAAAAAAGAGAGGAAAAGAGAAAGCTAAGGAAAAATGAAAAGAAGAGAAGAAAAGGAAAAATAAAAGATATTTTATTCTCTTAAAAAAAGGTTGTATGTGGGAATTACAAATTTAAGGTATGGAAGAGTTTGGAATGAAATTTTTATTGTAATTAAATCACATTAATTAATGCAATTAAACCATTTAAACATTAAAAAAACCCATTAATTCATGCAATAAAAAATTTCATGCAATAAAAAACTATATATTGTAAAAAAGCTGTATATGATTTTTATCGAAACTTTTTTTTTAAAATCGATTTATATTTTGAAAACGAAAATGGGAGTCGCCACCAATCCTTTTTATGAGGTGTGATCGAATCACCTCATAATTTGATCATTTTAGTAAAAGGTTTAATTTACTAAAACAATGATTTTCAGTTTATAAAAATCTAAAAAATGGGTTCGGGAGTCAGTTAAGCATGAGGAAGAATTGGCACCCTCATTACGCTCAAAATTCGTACCTAATTGATTACTTGATGTCTTTAATGTCGAAAATTGAAAATTTGAAGAGATTTTAAAATACGATCCCTTATCAAGACATTACTTAACTAAATTAATTTTCACGAAAAGGGGTTTATTTCAAGTTAATCGAGAAGATAGGATCATGTCCCGTAAGTTAGGACACAATGCCTTAGATCCTCGAGAACAAGAATGAACGCCAAAATCTTGTTTTTATACTAATTTTAAAGTAGATATTCGGCTATCTCGATTTTAGAAAGAAGTCATATTCCGTAAGTTAAGAACACGACTTTTTTAATTCTAAAATAATGAACATTATCTTGATTTAAAAAAAATTCTTTTTTGTCCACCATGCAAAGACGAACGCAATATTTAAAATAATGTGTATTTAGCTTGTTTGGGCATAGTATAAAAAATACGTAAATATGTTTAAACATGATTCACGACATGATTATAGCAAAATAAAATAAAATGATAATACGTAAAAATGAAATAATGATATACGAAAAAATAAAAATATCTTACTAG
>JABEZY010257740.1:0-13309 GCA_013467495.1 Gossypium gossypioides | reverse complement strand
CTTTTTTATTATGTATTTTTTTACCCTTGTTGTTGTTGTTGTTGTTGTTGTTGTTGTTGTTGTTATTATTATTATTATTATTCATATTAATATTATGGTAGTAATCATGACATGATTATCGCTATTATTACTATAAATTGTTGTTTTTACTATCATTATAGTTACATTATTATTTCTCACTAGCATAGTATTTTTTATTTTATCTTTTGTTTTATTTATTTATTTATCTATCATTTTAATATCATCATTTCATTTTTTTACCCATTACTATGTTACTTTATTTTGCTAATATCCATGATGTGTATCGTGTTAAAATATATTTATCCATTTTATTACTAGGCCTAGACAAATTAAAAAGCATATCGTTTTAAAAGGTTACATTCGTTCTACTTAATATATAGGAAATATTTGAAACTGAGGCAACGTTCATTATTTTTGGGATTTGAGGAGTCGTGCTCCTAACTTATGGAGTATGGCATCCTCCTAGAACCAAAGTAATCGAATGTCCTATTTAAAATAAAAACAAGATTTAAATAAGGATCAAATGGTGGCTATTCTTGTTCTTGACAATTCAAAGCATCGTGTCCTAACTTACGGGGCATGATCTTTTCTTCTCGACTAACTCGAAATAAGGCATTTTCGTAAAAATTTAATTTAGTTAATTGATTTTAATTAAAAAGAACATCATGCAATGGGGGATCGTATTTTAATTTCTCTCCTAATTTTCAACTTCCGACATCAAAACATCAAGTAACCAAGTAGGTACCAATTTTGAGCGTTACGAGGGTGCTAATCCTTCCTCATACGTAATCGACTCCCGAACCCATTTTCTAGATTTGTAAGACCGAATATTATCGTTTTAGTAAATATAACATTTTATTAAAATGATCGAGTTTTGAGATGATCCAATCAAACCTAAATAAAAAGGGTTGGTGGTGACTCCATTTTCGTTTTAAAATAAAAAAAGTCGATTTCCAAAAAAAAAGGTTTCGACAGTTTGGCAACTCCACTATGGACTAATAAGAGAGTCAAGCCGTGAGTTGATTACTTGTTGGTCTTTTTGTCGAAAGTCGATAATTTGGTTTAAATTAACGATCCCTTCATTACATTTCGTCCTTCATGTTTTGTCTTTGTTACCTCGGGTTACATAGTGATCTAGTATATCTGTTTTATTGGTTCAAAAGTTTCTCTTTGTATGTTTTCACGTATATTGCATTGTATAAGCATTCCATTTTACCCTTTTTAAGTGAGAGTGAGAAGCTATTCCTTCATGAGGTCTTCACCTTCGTATAGGATAGTGGATCGCTTTCGGGATACATCCATACCTATGTTTTCATGAGGTCTTCACCTCCGTACAGACATAGGGAAATGTATTCCCCTGAACTGAACTCAGTCCTTATGAGCCTATAATTGGTGATGATTGAGGAATTTGCTGGTTTAGGTACCCTTACTTTAGAACCAAATCTCATATAATGAACCCTAAGAACCCACCTTAGGTAGAACCATATCAAACCTTTAGTAGTCACCTGAATAGATGTTCTATTTATTATTTCTTGCTTTGTATTCGTGCTTTGTATAAAATGTACTAACTTGTTTCATTTTGTCTTAGTTGTGATTACGTTGCATTTTTATCATAGAAAAGGGTATTGATTCGTGTTCAGTTGCTAAATAGAGAGCTTGTTATGGAAAAGAGATTTCTTGATAAAGTGGAAGATAATGCGGCCGTGCGAATATGGTCTGAGAAAAGACAATAAGAGAAAGGCAACAGCCTGTACAGAGGGGTATATGTCAGAATTATGTGATTTCACTTGCATTAGTGTGACTCAAAATAATATTTAAGACTTAAAAGAAATATGAGACCGATGGGATGACGAAATCAAGCAGTTATTCTACCGTGAATATTGTGATTTACCTTATTTACTCGATGTCAAAGTAGATAAGTACCTATTCCAAGCTCTTTCCTAGTATTGGAATCCCGCCTACAATTGCTTCACTATTAGGAAGGTAGACTTGGTGCCCACCGTAGAAAAGTACACAACTCTACTCCGTTACTCGAAGGTTCAAGCTGACAAAGCCTACTCTAGAGCTGCCAACATCCCGACTTTCTTAAAGAGGCTAATAAGCATAACTGGGATGAGCGAGCAATGGGTCGTGGCCTAGATTAAGCAAAAAGGAGATAGTAAATGTATCCCTTGGAAAATTTTGTGAGATTTGATCTTGGCACATCCGGACATAAGAAAAAAGGTTGACGTATTCGCCTTGAGTATTTACGGGTTGGTCATCTTTTCCAAAGCACTAGGGTATGTAGATAATGCAGTTTCAGATCTATTTGATCGACTTGACAAAAGGGTCACTCCTATCCCGGTAATTTTGGCTGAAACTTTCAGATCTTTAAGCGCATTTTGGAGAGCGGGTAAAGGAAGATTTATAGGATGTGCACAACTTTTGCTAGTCTGATTCTATAGCCACTTTAGTAAGGTAGAAAAAGTCTCTTATCGAATGTTCTCTGAGGACTATTCTCCGTTGAAAGAATTCGTGGTTATCCCAAGATAAGACAACATTTCTGAAGAAAAGTGGATGGCAGTTCTCCAAAGTCTCCAAGATGAAGATGTTGAATGGAAGGCCCTTTGGATGGTCCCTAATGAAATTTTGTATCAATGTGGAGACTTTGACTAGATCCCTCTACTCGGGATATGGAGAGCTGTTGGATATACCCCTCTACTTGTATCAAGACAGTATAGGTCTAGGCAGTTTATACCAGCAACGCAATGGCTGGCACAATGTGAGTTTGCATATAAAGGTCATAATTACAAAAAGAAGGTTCGTGAAATTTCAAATGCATGAAATCAAACTCACAAAATGAAGAGATTTTTTGTAAATCCCATGACGACCCCGAAATATGATTGGTGGTGGGGTAAACGAATCAATGACAATGTCCCTTCAGTAAGCCAAAAAAGTACCCAACCGATAGAAGAACACTTGCAAGTGATCCCGTCTGAATTAGAGATCGTAAAGCAAAACTTCAAAAAGAAGAGTTTGGAGTTAGGGAAAATGATAGAAAAGTTGGAAGAGGAAAAGATTTAGCTAGGATTAGACATTGATGTCCAAAAGTTAGAAGTTGAGAAAATAAAAAAAGGAAAAAACAAGGCTGAGGAAGACTTGGACAGCTTAAAAACGGATTATAAGAAAATGCGTTTGTCAATGAGGACTGCCGAGTTGGGTAAAACATCAGAATAATGGCGGTAAGAAATACAAGAAGAAAATATTAGAGCTGATCAGTGGTAAAAGAAATTCCAAGATGCTCGATTCCGAGAAGATGTTCTAAAAAGGGATTGTTTAGATAGCCGAGATGAAAAAGTTGGGTTGAGAGCTCGGATAGTAGAATTAGAAAGGTCACTGCATCAATATCGTAGTTACAACTCTGTGATTGAGTTGAAAGCAAGGCTAACTAAGATTGAAGAGTTGAAGAGAAAGATAGAAGAGCTCGAGGCCGCATTGCAAAATTGTGAACTCCGAGTTGAACTTCGTGAAACAAACAATGAACATTGGAAAGAGCAACTCCAATGCTCTCAAGGTCAGATTAGGGATAGAGATCACATCATGGGTGAAGCTTTGACTCAAGTACGGGAAGTAGTAGACCATTTGCAAACCCTAGTGGTTCAAGCTGACATGCTGAGCTTGAGATACGAATTAAAATCAGATCGGGGCCGAGAATTACCTTGGCTTCTTAGGAAAGTCAAGGCTTTGAGTATTAGGGCAAGACCGTATATGTAAAATGTACCCTTTTTGTGTAAAGAAATTTGTTTTCTAGTAAATGTTGTTCTAATAGAATTGAATCAGAATCAATGCCTCTTTTTGCATTCATTTTTCATTCATCAGCATTAAATTTCATAAAAAGACCCTAATTAATCAAAATTATGACAGTTACCCTGGAAACCAACAAGAATCTACCAATTGAATATTGTTACGGTACCCATAGTAAAACTAAAGCTATGAATCAAATGTCAGAGAGATTAGAACAAATTCAAAAATACATGTAAGATTAGTTGCAAGCGTAGCTGCAGGACCAATTAGCTAAGGTATAGCAAGACATGAGGGACCAAATACAAGAGTCCCAACGAAACATAATAAGTTAGTTGACCCAGTTACTGGCCAGAAGGATTGAAAAGGGGAAGAGTACTGTGATTAACTCTTGATAATGAAAACCCTACATACACCTCAGGCTTCACCCCAGTGAATGTCTAAGTCCAACCAGATACATATCCGTGAAGAGTACCCATTGCCATAAGACCAAAACAATACCAGGCTGGCACCTCAGGACCGATAAATTACCCAATGGGTTAGGTTCCAATCCCAAAGATGATCTGACTAACCTTGTTGTTCTAGATTTGGACAACATGGTGAAAATGGATAGAGCAAGAGTATAATTGCCAAAACAACTAGAAGATCAGTGCAAGTGGTTGGAGGAGAAATTTAGAGCTATAGAGAGTGCTGACTACCTTTGCAGGGTCGATGCCAAGGAATTGAGTTTAGTCACGAATCTAGTGCTTCCACCAAAATTAAAAACTCTAGAATTCAAAAAATACAATGGGACTAGTTGTCCTGAAGCCTATATCACAATGTTCTACCGAAGAATGATAGGACACATCAATAATGACTAATTGTTAATCCATTGCTTCCAGGATAGTTTGATCGGGTCGGCCACCAAATGGTACAATCACCTAAGCTGTGACAAAATCAATTCATAGAAGTCTTGGCACAGGCTTTTATGAAACAATACAACAATGTGACTGACATGACACCTGATAGAATTACGCTGTAAAACATGGAGAAGAAGCAAAGTGAAAGCTTTAGGCAATATACTCAAAGATGGTGAGAAGTGGCAACACAAGTTCAGCCACCTCTTCTGGAAAAGGAGACGATAATACTTTTCATAAACACTATGAAAGCCTCGTTTATTAACCATATGCTAGGTAGTGCTATCAAGAGCTTCTCAGGTATAGTAATGTCTGAAGAAATGATTGAGAATACAATAAGGAGTGGGAAAATAGACGTGGGGGAAAATGTTAAAAGGTCTGCCTCGAGAAAGAAAGAAAATGAAGTAAACACCGCGAGTGTGTATAATAAGAGCTATTCAAAATCGGTCACTATAGGTCAACCAAAGTCCATGACAACCAGCCATCAAGGCCCTTCAAGGCAAGAATCTAACTAAAGTCCAAACACGGAAAAACTCTAATTCATACCTATCCCGATGACATATTGAGAGTTATATCAGAATTTGTTTAACGTGCATGTAGTATCCCCATTTTACTTAAAACCCATGCAACCTCCATTCTCAAAGTGGTATGATGCGAATGCTCAATGCGAGTACTACGTAGGAATAACAAGACACTCGATTGAGAACTGTACTATATTCAAAAAGTTAATCGAGAAGTTTATCGAGATGGGGTTGTAAGTTTCGATGATCTCTTAAGACCTAATGTGGCAGGAAATCTGTTACCCAGTCATTCTGACCAAGAAATAAACGCGATAATCAAGAGTGGAGGCAAGAGGACCTAAACCGATGTTACGGAGGTGAAATCCTCACTAAAATGGGTTTGGAAAAAAATGATAGACGTGAGATTAGTCATTCAAGATTCAAAAGAGATGCCTAAAGGAGTGAGGAGCTACTTCCACGCTAAAGAAGGTCATGAGATCCAGGAGTGTACCGAATTCAGAACTCTAGTGCAAAGTCTGATGGATAACAAAAAATTGGAATTATTTGAAGATGTCAAAGGCTTGGAGGGATGAGGTGTTTACGTCTCAGAAGAAGGATCAACGAAGAAGGTTAACAAGGTTAACCATTCAGTGGTGATTATTTCCCGGCCGAGAAGCAATGAAGTGGGAGCACAAGCTACGCCAAGAGTCATAATTCAGAAACTCATGGCTTTTCCCTACAATGATAGCAAAAGAGTTCCATTGAATTATGATTGCAACGTGATGATCTCGGGGGAGGAGAACTCGGTTGGCACTTCAGAAGGGGGCCAGTATATTAGCTTCTTCAAGTGCAATGGGAGGTGCTATGACCTGGCAAATGTAAGAACTGAGCCCTTTAAGGAAAAAAACCCTGGCAATCGAGCATAAGAAAGAAAAAATGGCTAGACTTGAATCACTTGTCAATGAGCCAGTAACTAAGAACGAGGCTAAGAAATTCTTGAAGTTCTTGAAACATAGCGAGTATCGTGTAGTAGAACAGCTACACAAACAACCAACTCACATATCAGTATTAGTCTTACTCCTGAGTTAAGAGACACATCGTATCACATTGATAAATGTGTTAAATGAAACTTATGTCACTGATAATATCTCTGTAAACAAGCTAGATCATTTAGTTAACAATCTGAGTGCTGACAATTTCATCTTCTTCAATGATGATGAAATACCTCTAGGGGGAATAGGATCCACGAAGGCTCTACACATCATTACCCGCTACAAAAGATATACATTTCCAGGAGTGTTAATCGAAAATAGATCCGTGCTGAACGTCTTACCTCTATCCATACTGAATAGGTTGCCAGTGGATAGCTCTCACATAAAGACGTGCAATAATATAGTGAGAGCATTCGATGGTATAGAAAAGAATGTGATGGGGAGGATTGAAATACCACTTTTAATTTTTCCGAACACATATAAGATAGACTTTTTGGTAATTGATATCAAACCCTCTTATAACTGCTTGTTGGATAGGCCTTGGATTCACTCGACTGGGGCAGTGCCGTCTTCACTACACCAAAAATTAAAGTTGGTAACAGAGGGTTGATTAGTAACGATAAACGCTGAAGAAGATATCATTGCATCTGTACTGAGTGATGCACCGTAGATAGGAGCTCATGAAGAGATAATAGAATGTTCCTTTCTATCACCAGAATTTGTTAATGCAATGTTCATTGTTGAAGGAAATAAGATCCTAGTACCAAAAATATCCAAAACCACGAGGATGGGTCTGCAGTTGACGGTCAGGAAAGGAGCTTTGCTTGGAAGAGGACTCGAAAACTATCTTCAAGGAAAAGTCGATACACCAATGCTGATGGACAAACAAGACCATTTTGGTTTGGGGTACAAGCCAGATGTAAGATAGAAGAAGAAGGAACTAGAAAAGAAGCAAGAAAGAAGAAGAGCATGACTAAGTAGGGGACAGGTTCAATAGGAACCGGTGATTTTTCCCCATATATCTAAAATATTTGTGTAAGGATAAATCATTTATCTTGAACGAAAAATGGTAGAAAAAGAGTGCCCGTTAACAAAGACAATTAAAAGAATGTTGGGAAACTTGAGCATCAATACCATATCTGAAGAAAGAATTGGGGAAGAAAACCTGTCAGGCATTTGTCTTTATATTCCTGGAAGTGTTTTGAACAATTGAACTACAGAAGAGATCCCTGTAATTTTTTGAACTATTTCAGAGTAATGTTCAAAACACACTTATTGCTCTAAGCTTGGGAGTAATAAGAATCCTTTTGTGAAGAAGGCACAAGCCCACTATTTTTTATTTCAATAAAATAATGCATCTTTGTGTAATTTTTTGAACAAATTTATTTGTTATTTGAGTCTTCTTTTATTCCTATAGCAGGTCTCCGGATATCAATGATACGAGCGACACTGCTGCTGACTGAGAGCCTCCTTTTGAGTAGGATATATGTCAAGAGGAACCTTAGGACTTGGAAGATGATCGAGATTGTAACTTATCTCCCGGTTTGTTAAGGATGGTAGAACAATATGAGAAACAGATCTTACCTCACAAAGAGTCAGTGGAAATTGTAAGCTTAGGAGACAAACAAGAAAAGAAAGATGTGAAGATCGGAGCTTACATCAGTCTAGAGACAAAGTAAGACCTCATTGAGTTACTTCAAGAATTCAAAGATGTCTTCGTATGGTCATATCAAGAAATACCTAGTTTAAGTACTGATATCGTGGTACACTAGCTTCCCATAAAGGAAAAATGCAAGCCAGTTCAATAGAAACTTCGAAGGATGAGGCCTGACGTCCTATTGAAAATAAAAGAAGAGGTAAATAAATAATTCAATGCTGGTTTCCTACAAGTGGTTAAATACTCGGAGTGGGTAGCCAATATAGTCCCCGTCTCTAAGAAAGATGGGAAAGTACGGATGTGTGTAGACTAAAGGGATTTAAACAAAGCCAACCCGAAGAACAATTTTTAGTTGCCTCACATTGATACCTTAGTGGACAACACGGCAGGTTATTCACTGTTCTCCTTTATGTATGGCTTCTCCGGATACAAACAGATAAAGATGCATCCTGAAGACATGGAAAAGGCCACATTCTTACCAATGTGGGGAACATTTTACTATAAAGTGATGGCATTCGAACTAAAAAATACGGGAGCAACATATCAAAGAGCCATGGTAACTTTGTTTTATGATGTGATGCACAAAGAAATCGAGGTTTATGTTGATGATATGATTGCAAAATTCTGAACAGAAAAAGAACATGTGAAAGTCTTGAGGAGATTTTTTTTAAGGTTGAAAAAATTCCAGCTAAAGCTGAATCCAACAAAATGTACCTTCGGGGCCACGTAAGGAAAATTGCTAGGATTTGTAGTCAGAGATAAAGGGATCGAGATCGACCTGGATAAAGTCAAGGCTATACAAGAGTTGCCTCTATCACGCACTTAAAAAGAGGTCTAGGGTTTCTTAGGGAGATTAAATTACATTGCCCGATTCATTTCACAACTAACCAAGAAATGTGACCCCATATTCCGTCTCCTTAAGAAACATAATCCAGGTGTATGGGATGAGGAATGTCAGAAGACCTTTGACAAGGTCAAACATTACTTGTCCTATGCCCTAGTGCTGATGCCGCCTAGCCCAGATAAACCACTAATATAGTACTTGGCAGTATTTGGGAATTCTATGGGATGCGTGCTTGGCCAACATGATGAGTTAGGGAGGAAAGAAAGAGCGATATATTACCTTAGCAAGAAGTTCACTGAATATGAGACAAGATACTCGTCAATTAAGAAGTTGTGTTGCGCCTTAATCTAGATAACCCAAAAACTGAGACAATATATGTTGTACCATACGACTTAGCTTATCTTAAAAATAGACCCTCTAAAGTACATAATGGAGTCAACTGCTTTAAATGGAAGAATGGCCCAGTGGCAAATTCTGCTATTCAAATTTGATATAATCTATGTAAACCAGAATACAGAAAAAGGGAGTGCAAGAGTAGAATTTCTAGCTAGTAAATCTCTAGAAGATTACGAGCCTTTGAAGTTTGATTTTCTGAATAAGGATCTGATGTATGTTGCAACCACTATAGAAGGTACTCCAGAAGAACATATTTGGAAGCTAAATTTTAACGGGGCCTCAAACGCTATGGGTAACGGAATTGGGGCAGTCTTGGTATCCTCAAACGGAGATCATTATCATTTTACCAGTAAACTTAATTTTGATTTCACAAATAACATGGCAGAATATGAAGAATGCATCATGGGTATCTGTACAGCCATAAAATGCAAGATCAAGGTACTAGAGGTATATGGGGATCCTGCACTAGTGATCTATCAACTTAAAGGTGAATGGGAGACAAGAGATCCTAAGTTAATCGATTACCGAAGGCTGGTCTTAAGTTAATTAACGAGTTTGATTACATCACCTTTTGCTACTTCTCGCGAGATGAAAATCAGATGGCTGATGCCTTAGCTACCTTAGCTTCCATGGTTAAAGTAAACAAACAAGAGGATATAAAATCTATCCATATGAGTATTTATAAGGCTCCGGTCCATTGTTACAACATCGAGGAAGAAGAAAAAGATGATCACCCTTAGTACCATGACATACTGCAATATGTAAAGAACTGTGGATACCTTGAGCAGGCAATCGAGAATGATAAAAGGATGCTAAGAAGGTTGACCAACGAGTATGTCCTAGATGGGGAGATCCTATACAAAAGAAGAAAGGATCAGGTGCTACTAAGATGTGAAGACGCTGTTGAGGCCAAGAAAATCTTGGAAGAAGTCCATAAGGGTGTTTGCGGAACACATGTTAATGGTTTTACAATGGTCAGTCAAATCATAAGATTCAGATATTATTGGCCCATCATGGAAGGGGATTGTATCAATTATGCCAAGAGATGTCATAAATGCCAAATTTATGGAGACAAAATTCAAGTGTCTCATTTACCTCTTCATGTTATGACTTCTCCATGGCCTTTCTCTATGTGGGGGCATGGATGTCATTGGGTCGATCTCGCCAAAAGCTTCTAATGGGCATCAATTCATCTTTATGGTCATCGACTATTTTATCAAGTGGGTAGAAGTCGCTTCTTATGCTAATGTCACAAAGTCGTCAGTTAGCAAATTCTTGAAGAAAAAGATTATATGTCAATATGAAATGCCAGAAAGGATCATATCTGACAATGCATTAAATTTGAACAATAACATGATAGCAGAGGTCTGTAGTCAATTCAAGATCAAATACCATAATTTGTTACCATATCGCCCAAAAATGACTGGTGCAGTGGAGGCAGCCAATAAGAACATTAAGAAGATCGTGAGGAAAATGACAAAGACTTATAAAGATTGGCATGAGAAGTTACCATTTGCCTTCTATGCTTATCAAACATCGATCAGAACCTCCACTGGGACAACACATTTCTCATTGGTTTATGGAATGGAAGCAGTCTTGCCCATTGAAGTTGAGATTCCTTCTCTCTGAGTTTTATCAGAGTTGAAGTTAGATGAAACAGAATGGATCCAATCTCGATATGACAAAAAGGTTCGCCCTAGAAAATTCCATGAGGGGGACATTGTATTGAAAAAGATCCTGCCAATACAAAAAGACTTCAGAGGAAAATAAATGTCGAATTGGAAAGGACATTATGTGGTAAAGAAAGCTTTTTCTGGAGGAACATTGATTTTCAACGAGATGGATGGAAAACGAAAACTTACAAAGGGCGCCTTGAGACCAAAGGGGTTTTGAGTTGAAAACCCTGAAAGGGCGGCTCAAATTTTTTATCAAAGATAGGGCATGTGGTAGTCTTGTCTCCTCAGAAGTAACAAGGAGGAGAAACTTTGCATCTTGAAGCATCAACGAAGTACTCTAGATCCTCTAGACACATATTAGGCTCAAAATGATCCTTCAGAAGTTTATGCGAAGAAGCTCATGCTGCGATATCTGAGGCACCTAATTTTATTTTACTCACTTGTGTTTTAGCAATGTCTGCTATTTTGATTAATTTTTTCATTTAGAGCTTTTCTCCTAATAAATTTCAGTTTTATCCATTATTACGACCTTTTTCAAGCATTTTTGCATTGAAATAACGATTAATGGACTAACAATATTCAAGTAAAAGGATTTTTGCACATTGCTCTGAAAAACTTCTAAATAATACAATGACTTGAAACAGGACCACTAATTAGAATTAACCAAATTTGAAGGTTGGAAAGATCTTGGAGATAATAGTCCAGATTGTGATTACCTCTTCGGGTTTCCTATCAAAATACCAGATCTGAACAAGAAGACATGGCAACACATCAGTGTTTAAACCTTAACGAACAACGATTAATGTCAAACTAAGCACTAAAAGGGGGATCATTCTCGAAAATAACATTCTGCATTCATAAAAATATCATTCATATGCGTCTAGTTAGGAGTATTTGATTCATTCTGATCATAACATCCTAATCGCTTGGCATAAAATATAGGCCTATGAAATGGCTTCTACAAGTCCTGTTCCCCAGAGAGCGGTGTAATAGACCAGTGAAACAAATTCTATACCCTTGAAGTTGCAATGGGTTGGATTAAACTTACCATAGTGAATCTTATCTCTCTAAAGTTGCAGTGGAGCGAGATGAAGCTACAAATCGTATATCCCTGAACAGTGGATCAGATTAAAGCTACAATTTCTATACCCCTGAAGTTACAGTAGGTTGGAATGAAACTATGATGGCGAATCTTATCTCCCTGAAGTTGCAGTGGAGTAAGATGAATCTATAAATCCTATATCCCTAAAGTTGTAGTGGATCAGATTGAAGCTATAATTTCTATACCCCTGAAGTTGTAGTGGGTTGGAATGAAACTACGATAGCGAATCTTATATCCCTGAAGTTGCAGTAGAGCAAGATGAAGCTACAAATCCTATATCCTTGAAGTTACAGTGGATCGGATTGAAGCTACAATTTCTATACCCCTAAAGTTACAGTAGGTTGGAATGAAACTACGATGGCGAATCTTATCTCCCTGAAGTTGCAGTGGAGCAAGATGAAGTTACGAATATTATCTCCCTGAAGTTGTAGTAGAGTAGATTAAAGCTACAAATCCTACACCCTTGAAGTTGCAGTGGGTCAGATTGATCTATTATAGCGAATCTTATCTCCCTGAAGTTGTAGGAGAGTAGATTGAAGCTACAAATCCTATACCCCTGAAGTTGCAGTAGGTCTGATTGAATTTACCATAGCGAATCTTATCTCTTTGAAGTTGCAATGGAACAAGATGAAGCTACTAATCCTATGCGCCTAAAGTTACAGTGATGTGGAATGAAGTTACAGTTGTAAATATTATCTCCCTGAAGTTGCAGTGGAGCAAGATGAGGCTACAAATCCTATATCCTTGAAGTTACAGTGGAATAGATTGAAACTGCAATAGCGAATTTTATCTCCTTGAAGTTGCAATAAAGCAATATGAAACTGTATAGCGAAGTGGATACGACGAAATAAGAGTAACCAATAAGTTGGAAAGAGTCGGCTACTTGAGAAAGAGAAGCACCAAAGAAGTCAAAATTCAGCAGGACCGGATAGAATTGGTCTTCTTTTAAGGTCTTTGCTCCCTTTCCATTATACGACAATAAGCAAAGAGGGGCAACTGTAGTGGCCCAAATTCATCCGGCCCAAAATAAAACCAAAAATAAAAAGTCCAAGTCCATTTACAAAAATAGATTTGCCCAAATAAAAAAGAGCCCAATAGCCAAATCCATCTGCTAAACCTAATACCCAATAACCCAAAGCCCAATAGCCCAATTATCCTAAACTAACAAAAACCCTAATTTCACCCTAAGAGTTTCGGCCCCGCTCTTTCACCACGTCAGCAGACACACCGCCTGAAGTCTCTCCCCCACCTTTCATCGAAATGGCAAGACGTAGCCCCCCAACGCCGTTGACCTTGCCACGAATACCTAAAGAAAAAAAAACGAGGCAAAGGACAGAGATAGCAGAAACAGCGAAAAAGAAAAGAAAAAATATATGTAATCGACTATAAAAGCCTAATGAACAGATTGTATTTTTACGGACTCATAAAGAAATCAAATACAAAAA
>JABEZY010257729.1:0-15883 GCA_013467495.1 Gossypium gossypioides | reverse complement strand
TAACTCACTGTTTATAGAATTGAGGCCACACGGGTGAGGACACAGGCGTGTGTCTAGGCTGTGTGTGGCCATATTAGTGCAGGGTTCACACGGGTAATAGACATGGGGTGTGTGTCCAGGTCGTGTAACTCTCTATTTGTGGTATAAGACCACACGACCAAGGGCACAGTTGGCCGTATAACTCATTGTTTGTGGTATAATACCACACGACCAGGGACACGGGCGTGTGCCCAAGCCATGTGAGTCACACGGGCAGGGACACGAGCGTGTGTCCAGACCGTGTAACTTACTTTTTATGCTTTAGAACCACACGGACAGAGGACATGGGTGTGTGACTTGGCCGTGTGGTATGTTATTGGGGCCCCAAACCTATTTTTGAGGTCGTGAATGTTACTTAATACTGATACTGGCTTCCCTAATGTATGAATGATTGATTTTGATTATATGAGAACTGTTTGATACTCTGAGACTGATGTGTGAATAACATAGTTGTATGTATACTATGATTCTTATTTTGATGTTGATCTGTCTTATCTAATTGTGAAATAATTTAGAATGACTGAATACTTGCTATTGGTATTTGTGCTCTGCATTTGCATGGGTTGGGATATGGTGAAGAAAGAAGTAATCTATTTTGAATTAGTGGCTATGCCACAATACCTATAACTCTGATTCTGGCGCTTTGTCGCAATCTTGACTAGCAGCTAAGCTACGTATCTGTAAAGTGTCAAACGGACATTCTAAGGTGTGCAGGGTTGGTTGAGCATTGAATGTCCTTAATGGTATGTTGGATGGCTGAAGACGGTGTGTAGCAGACGGAGATGAGAATATTGCATCTGAATCTAATCTGTATTGTATATGAACTGAAATTGCATATATGTATATGTAACTGATTTACTCTGAATCTAAACTGAAATTATTTCTGTATCAAACCGAATCTCAGAATTTAGAATTACTTTTAAGTGAGCATTAATTGAATAAACTTATTTTACGCACTGAGTTCACAACTCATTTTACTATTGTTTGGATTTCCAGTGGTCTCCAATCTTGAACGGGTCGGCGCAGCGGGAGCTTTCGTCAAGCGTTTGTCTTCCTTTAAGTAGTACATTAGGAATTTTGGGAAACTATAATAGTATGACTTTGGAAGATTATATACTTAATTAGTTTTGTGATAAATGTGAAGTGAAGCATGGTTTAGCTTTATTGTGTTATTTGTGTGGTAATTGATAATCGATGAGGTAACTCTCTAAACTTGGGCTGGACGTTTAGGTTAGGTTTAGGGTGTTACATTTATTGGTATCAGAGCTAGGTTTGTCAACACTCGGGCTGTGTTTGGGATCATAATGTGTGAAAAAAGTAGGTTAGTGATAATTAATATCTGAACTAATATAGAAACACTGAAAATTTAGTGAACGACCGAGCCTCCGTCGCTGACCCTTTAGGTATTTTTGTTCTGTTATAAAGATTATAACCCTTAAACTGTTGTGGGTAAAATGTTTTGATGTGAACTGGTGAAATCATTTTGCAGGATGTCTGAACTGATCTGTGTACTCTGATATTGTAGCTAGATTACCATAATGAGTTCGCGCAGTAGTCATGGACGTGGTATGCGGGGGCGTCGAGGACGTCGAGGAGAAGCTCGAGTAGAGTCATCCTCTATGGGTAGTATGCCCAATCTGGAGACCAGCAATACTGTTGGTACTCCCACTGCTAAGATGAAATCTCAAGCTCTGATGGCTGGGGACGGCATACTGTCCCAGCCCATGATTTGAGCACTAGAGAGGGTTGCAGTGACCCATTCATGATCGAGAGGCCGAAGGTCAGTTACTGAAAGACTCCGGTCGAATGGGGTTGAATTGTTCAGGGGCGTCATTGGAGTCACTCCTACTGTTGCTAAATATTGGCTCGAGGCTATCGAGCGTATTATGACAGACTTTGACTGTACTCCCACTCAGAAATTGAGGGGTGTTGTATCCCTACTCCAGATGAAGCTTACCAGTGGTGGCTGACAGTTGAACAAGGTGCTCAGCCCGGAAAGGTTAACTAGGATTACTTCAAGAATGCCTTCCAGGGTAAGTATGTAGGGGCGAGTTATGTTAAGGCTCGTCGATGCGAGTTTACGAATCTAGTTCAGGGCGATTGGTCTGTGGCTGAGTATGAGGTCGAGTTTCTGCGACTGAGTAGGTATGCACGAACTTTGGTAGCGTCTAACTACAACAAGTGCATGAGGTTTAAGGAAGGACTGAGATATGATTTGTGGGTTTTGATAGCTCCTCAGGGAGAGCGGGTTTTTGCGGTCCTAGTTGACAAGGCAAAGATAGTAGAAGAAGTGAAGCGCACTGAGCGCGAGTGGCGTGATCGTGAGAAGGATCAAAATAAGGTTAAGAGAGATTCGAGTCCCTCTGGTTCTGCTTAGTGTCCCAAGAAGCGTGCAAGATTTGATAGGCCTCCGAGGGCCGAGGCACCAGTTGTAGTGACTGAGATTCAGCTATACGGTGATTGTGGAAAGCGACATCTAGGTGAGTGCTGGAAGAATTTAGGAGCGTGTCTCCATTACGAGTCGATGGAGCATTGAGTTAGGGATTGCCCCTATCGACCAAATTCAGTGCCAGCTGTGGCACAAACTCCGGATCCAAATTTTGTTCGGCCTCCGAGAGAGGTTCAGCAACCATTCAGAGGTCGTGGTACTAGTAGGGGTGGTACTAGTAGAGGTGGTAATAGATCTGGGAGAGGACAACGAACCCCGTGTAGAGGTGCAGGCCAGGCTGAGGCTCGTCAGCCGGCACTGGTTTATGCAGCGAGGAGAGCGATGATGCTGATGTCATTACAGGTACCTTCTTTATTCATTTTGTTCCATATTATGCTCTCATTGATATTGGCTCTACTCACTCATACATAGCTAGTGTTGTTTCTGTAAATCTGGTTTTAACCGTTGAGAATACTGCTAGAGAGTTTTTTGTGATTATTCTTTTGGGTCAGTCAATTCGAGTTGATAGAGTATACAGGCGGGTACCCCTAGAGCTCCAGGGTACGGTGTTTCCAGCTGATTTAATGGAATTACCCCTTAATGAGTTTGATTTAATTATGGGAATAGATTGGCTTGTTGAATATCAGGTCAGTTTAGACTGTGCAACTAAGAGAGTTACTCTGAGATCAAATGAGAATGAAAAGGTGGTCATGGTTGGTGAACATCAAGATTACCTCTTTAATGTAATCTCCACCCTTGTAGTAGATAAGTTAGTCCGAAAGAGGTGCGAGGCATACCTTGCTTACGTATCCGATTTTGTTCTCGCAAAAATTTCTATGGCAGATATCCGCACCGTGAGTGAATTCCCAGATGTCTTTCCCGAGGAATTTCCCAGAGTACTTCCGGATAGAGAGGTGGAGTCTTGAATTGATCTATTACCAAGTAGTACTCTAGTGTCCATTACGCCCTATCGCATAACACCGAAAGAGTTGATCGAATAAAAAGCGCAATTTTAGGAAATCCTTGATAGAGGATATGCTTCGGGGTTGTGTGATAGACTTTAGGGGTAGTTGGGAGGAGTACCTACCGTTAGTGGAGCTTGCATATAATAACAGCTTTCAGTCTAGTATTCAGAGGGCACCCTACGAGGCCTTGTTTGGTCGTAAGTGTCGTACTCTATTATGTTGACAGAACTAAGTGAACTCTAGATATTGGGTCCTAAGCTGGTTTCTGAAACTGAGAACACTGTGAAAGTGATTCGTGATCGCCTGAAAGCAGCCTCCAAACGACAAAAGTCTTATGCGGATTTAAAAAGAAAGGATATTGAGTTTTTGGTAGGTGATCAAGTGTTTCTAAAGGTATCACCTTGGAAAAAGGTTTTTCGATTTGGACGCAAGGCTAAGCTGAGCCCGAGGTTCATTGGACATTACCATATTCTGAAGCGTGTCAGACCTATTGCATATCAGTTGGAATTACCGTCAGAATTAGAACAAATTCATGATGTGTTTCATGTTTTGATGATGAGACGGTATCGGTCAGATCCGTCACATATTCTTACGGTCAATGAGATCGAATTGCGATTGGATTTAACATTTGAAGAGGAGCCTATTCAAATCTTAGAGCGTGATGTTAAGGAATCGAGGAGGAAAACTATTCCTCTAGTAAAGGTTCTGTGGCAAAACCACGGTACTGAGGAAGCCACGTGAGAACCTGAGGAATCAATCCACCGGCTATATCCGTATCTGTTCGACTCAGGTAAAATTTTGAGGCCAAAATTTCTTTTAGAGGGAGAGAGTTGTAACGCCCAAAAATTTAAAGATTTTAATTGTGAGAATCTGCAGTAATTAGATTTTTGTATCTGTGGTTCTGTGCTCTGCTTCTATGTTTAAGGTATGGAGTTCGAGTCGCGTCATTAACAGTTTTGTTGTTTTTAAGAATAACTTATAAGCACGCGTTATCCGGTTAAGTTCAATTCAGTGTGAAAATATGTCAAAAATGAGTCTGTTGGTTCACTAGTTAAGCATCTGTCTAAATTCTGTTAGGTCCCGTGTTCGAGTCCTGAAGGTTTCCGATAAGGAAAATATTTTTGTCATGTGCTAGAAATCTGCTTAGAAGTTAGGAAATTAATTAACAATAGCTTCTTCTTCTTTATTTTTTTATTTCTTTCTTTCTGTCATTTCTATCTTCTTTTTTCTTCTTTTTCATTTTACTTATTTTGTTAATCGGAGTAGCGGGAGAATATGGGAATAACAAAAATTTTGTTGTTAGTCACTGGTCAAAAGGCTATCAATCGGGTAAGTAACTGTCAATGCGAGCATCTCCTGTAAATTTGCTTCGTAAATTGCTTCGTATTTTTGTAACTTACGAAGAATTTCTTTTTAACGATCGTGTGCTTACCTAGCAGGAGAGGATATTAACAACAAGGAATAGCAGCAAGACAATCTCTGTGATTGTTACTGAAGTTTCGGTAAGTTTTTGTCGGTTGGAGGTTTTGTGTCGAAATTTTTGACATAGGCATTAAGTGAGTAATCGAGGAATTCTGTTGATTAAATGGCTAAATTGTGTTACAGAATGCTTGTTTTAGGCTTCGAGGATCTTTTGCGTTGTTATTTCTTCGAAATCTCTCTAGGTGCGTATCAAAAACCTTAGTTTTTGCAAGTTTCGGCTACCGGAAATGGTGGCTATCGACGCTACATGGCCAGGCACACGAGCATGTGTCTAGGCCGTGTGCATTGTCGCAGGCTGTGTAATTGGCCATGTAACTCACTTTTTATAAAATTGGGGCCACACAGGCGACGACACGGGTGTGTGTGGCCATATTAGTGCAGGGTTTAGATGGGCAACGGACATAGGCATGTGTCCAAGTCGTGTAACTCACTGTGTGTGGTATAAGACCACACAGCTAGGGACACGGGCGTGTACCTTGGCTGTGTAACTCACTGTTTGTGGTGCAAGACCACATAGCCAAGAACATGGGCATGTGCGCAGGTCGTGTGAGTTACACGGACAGGGACATGGGCATGTGTCCAGGCTGTGTAACTCACTGTTTATGATTTAGAACCACACGGGTAGAGGACATGGGCATGTGATCAGGCTGTGTGGCATGTTATTGGGGTCCGAAACCTATTTTTGAGGTCGTGAATGTTACTTAATACTGATACTGGCTTCCTCAATGTATGAATCATTGAATTTGATTATATGATAACTGCCTGATACTCTGAGACTGATGTGTGAATAACATGATAACATAGTTGTATGTATACTTTGATTCTCATTCTGATGTTGAACTGTCTTATGTAATTGTGAAATAATTTAGAATGACTGAATACATGCTACGGGTATTTGTGCTCTGCATTTGCATGGGTTGGGATATGGTGAAGAAAGAAGTAATATGTTCTGAATTAGTGGCTATGCCACAATACGTATAACTCTGATTCTGGGGCTTTGTCGCAATCTTGATTAGCAGCTAAGCTGCGTATCTGTAAAGTGTCAAGGACACTCTAAGCTGTGCAGGGTTGGTTGGGCATTGAATGTCCTTAATGGTGTGTTGGGATGGCTGAAGACGGTGTGTAGCGGACGGGGATAGGAATATTGCATTTGAATCTGATCTGTATTGTATATGAACTGAAATTGCATATATGTATATGTAACTGATTTGCTCTGAATCTGAACTAAAATTATTTCTGTATCGAACCGAATCTCGGAATTTGGAATTACTTTTAAGTGAGCATTAGTTGAATAAACTTATTTTACGCACTGAGTTCACAACTCATTTTACTATTGATTGGATTTTAGGTGGTCCCCAGTCTTGAACAGGTCGACACAGCGGGAGCTCGGTCAAGCGTTTGTCTTTTTTTAAGTAGTACATTAGGAATTTCGGTAAACTATAACAGTATGACTTTGGAGAATTACATACTTAATTAGTTTTGTGATAAATGTGATGTGAAGCATGGTTTAGGTTTATTGTGTTATTTGTATTGTAATTGATAATCGATGAGGTAACTCTCTAAACTTAGGCTGGATGTCTAGGCCAAGTTTAGGGTGTTACAATAATCATTTAACTAAATTAACTAATAGTAATTAACTTTTGCGGCTTTTATGATTTAGTTCTTTTTACTTAAATAACTATCTAAACGTTAAAATTTCCTAACTAAAATTTAATACCACACTATACTAGACTCGTAAATATTAAATAAATAATATTTACTGACTCGCTAGTTAGAATTGTGGTCCCAAAACCACCATTTTTGACACCACAGAAAAATGGGTTGTTACAATGGACTATAAGCATGACTCCAAATACAAATTTTCTATAACAATGTTGACGGACACATTAAATCTAGCCTAGACGGAGCAACCAATGGATCTCTCATGTTCCATACATATGAACGAGCTTATAAAATCATAGGAGAAATGGTCATGAATTCGTACATGTGGCCCAATGAGAGATTTATGTACAAATCTAAGCCTCTAACGGTGAAAATGATAAACGAAGAGAACTACGATGATCGATTCCAATGAATTTTAGAATAGCTTAACTGTTTGGAGACAACCGTCAAGCCGACACGAATGAAGCCACATTATGAGAACCAACCGAAGGAAGCAAGCTATATAGGTAATATGGGTGGAAATCCCTATTAAAATACTTATAATCTCAGTTGGATGGATCATCCAAACCTCAAATGGGGAGGCAATCAAGGAGGTGCGAATCAAGTTTGAAACTGACCAAACCCTCCTTACCAACCTCCACCATTGCAACAAAGATTCATGAGCAATGACCATGCTGCATGTGGTCAAATATTCAATCGACTAGAGGAGGAGATGCAAACAATAAAGATGGATACTCGACAAGTCCATGCTACGTGTAGACGACTCGACTCTCAAATGAATAGCCTCTATGACCAATTGAGCTAGTTAATGACGATGTTTCAAAAATAAAATGGTCAAAGTCTCCCTAGCAATACGGAGAATAATCCTCGGAGATATAGGAAGGAGCACGTAAAGGAAATCGCTTTGCGATTAGGCAGAGCAGTGAAGCTGTCAAATACACCTAACCATAAAGAAAATGAGGTTCCCAAAGAAGTCGATGAACCCATAGAAAAGGAAGAAGTTGAGCAACATGAGCTCATCAAGGAGATAGTTGAACCGATGCCTGATCCGATAATTTCAACTCCAAGAACAACTACTCGATGAAACTAGAGGAAAAGCAAAAGAGGGATGGGACAGATTTTGTAAGTTTTCTAAATTTATTTAAATCCCTTAATGTTAATCTACTGCTCTTAGAGCTAATCGATAAAATTCTTAAATATGTCAAGTATTTAAGAAAATTATGAAACGACATAAGAAAATGAAAAAGTTTGAGCAAATTGACATTGATGCCTCGTGTAGTGCTTTAATCACTAAAAAGATACCTCCGAGATTAAAAGATTTGGGTAGTTTCACGGTTCTAATAGAGATAGGGGATCGATATTTTAACAAAGCCCTTTACAATTTAAGGGCTAGCATAAATTTAATGCCCCTATCGATCTATCAGAAACTTTTACTTGGGGATCTCAAAAACACCTCGATAACACTACAGTTAGCCGACAAATCCTTGGTGTACCCAATTGGTGTACTTCTTAATCGACCATTTTTGGAAATCCCCTTTTTGTTGGGTAGACCATTTTTGGCCACTTCTTAATCGACCATCAATCTCGAGCGAAACGAGCTTATTATAAAAAATGATGATGAAATAGAAGTGTTCAAATGTGGTTGCGATTCCCAAAGTGAGGGATTGCTTAGGGATGAATGTTATGTTTTATTTAATTGAATTTCTAACAGCATTGATCGAAGGCATTTCCTGAGTTGTGTAAGTGTAGGTACTCACAAGATGAGAGAACGGTATAAATGGAAAGATTTTAGTGGAAGAAAGAGCAATAAGAAGAATTTAGACAGGCGAGACCGACGATTGAAGTCAATGGTGAAGTTCAAGGAACTATCGGACAAGTCCGGTAGCACAACATAAAGTTTAAATCGTCAAACTTAATTAATTTGTAAATATTGTATACTAATTGGTTTTTGATTTGTTAGTTTTAGGAATTAGACTAGTTTTTTTGTGTTAGAATTAGAAGGGAACAGCTTTCCAAAAACAACAGAAGAGCTATACGTTAGTAGGGTGCATGTACGGGTAACAGAGGATGCTCTACAAGTCCCGGAGAGGCCAAACAGAATTCATGTCATCACATAACAATCCCATGGTGCGACACAACCCTGGGGAACTTAAAAACTTAAAATTCTATCAACATGGCGCAACATAGAACCTCTATGGTGCAACATGACTTCGTTTGAAAGCAAGATCTAGGGTAAAATATGTGTCATGTCACATTATGCACCCCATATGACGCGACATTTAGGCTATTTTTGGCAACTTTCCATTCTTGATTCGACGCAATCTTCAAAGATTTTTACCAACTTTGGACGGCAAGTAAAGCCCTAGATGACTTCTATATATTGCCCTTACCAGTTGCTACACCTTTCAAGCCATTATAGCCAACCTAATCTCCGTTTGCAACTCTTTTCTTCAGGATTTCACAAATTCCCTACCTCTCTTTTTCTTCAAAACTCCAAAACCTTGCATAGAAACCTTTTCGACAACAAATTCTTAATGGATAGCCATGCTGACATCCAGGAAAGGGAGCTAGAAACTACCCTTCTAGTAGACCAATGAAAAATTTTGTTGCAAGAACGAGGTTTCGAATCCATAGGCACATTGAAGAGCGAAACACAAGAGTTGATCCAATACCACTGATGGGAGAAGTTCTGTACAACCTAGACCAAGCCAGTGTACCTTCCGATCATGCACTAATTTTACGCCCCGTTGAAAGAAGCAGATGCAAATTTGTCGATAGAGGTACCATGGATGTGATATTATGTCCAAAGGAAGGAAATGTCTATCTCACCTCCTGAGATAGCGAGGTATTATGATGTTCCGCTATATCTTTGTGATTTTGTACAACAAACTGACCTAATGTATTTCCCGAAAGAGAATATGAACATCATAATCAAACACTTAACAGACGGGAAAGGTGACTGGAAATACCACCTAGGAACGGACTATCCCATATCATTCTCTCAAGCAAAGTTAATTTCAACAATGCAAATGTGGTTGAAATTCATTAGTGTTGAAATTCATTAGTACTCTAATCTTCATAGCGACAGACATGTCCAATATCGATATGCTCCGGGTGACTTTGTTGTATGCATTTTTAATAAAGGAACAAATTTGTGTGGGAACATGGATATATCAGAGCATGCTCCAATGCGCAAGGAAAAATGAAGTGGGAATACTTTTCTTGCACTTAGTGATAGCCATATGCTGAGAAGCAAAGGTGTCGATGGGACGATCGGGTCGTGTTTTACAACCAAGCAAGTTTTTGATATTGGAACCAAGTGTGGAGTATCTTTTAGGAAATAGGAAACAAAATAGGGAGATAAAAAAAACCACATATAGGCGAGAATGCGCTACCTGGTTCAAAATGGATAGTTCGATGGATACAAGAAGTCAGACCGGTTTTCGAAGATTATGCGAGGAAAAGTGTGTTCAACCTACCACAATTCCCAGCAGCTAAGTACGAGGTAAAGATCAAACCAAGAAAGGTGAAGAAATAGAAGGAACTGGAAGATGAGAAAGATCCCAAAGGAAATCTAGAAGAAAATTCGAAGGAGGAGCCTAAAGGTGAACTGAGCAAAGCAAATGAATTGTCGGATCCTGATTTCGACTAATTTTAAACAATTTCGTTTAATTTTCAGTTTTTATTTTAATTTGGACTTTATGTTTTTATTTTCTTATTATTCAGAATGTTTTTAATTCTAGTTTAAAATTATTTAAGACTTTCATATTTTATATATGTCGTGTTATTTAGATTTTCTTAGTAGGAACCCCAAATTTTTGAAGGCACAACAATATAACGTTGAAACCGAAAGGGGGAGTAGTCCCACCAATTGTATTGCATGAATCACACTAATCGGGTAGCCTCTTTCCTTTATATTTTTAATTGCATATTAGGGACAATTGTTGAATAAAGTCTGGGGTGACTTAGGAAAATTTTAATTTTTTTCTTTTTATGTTTGTTCTTTTCTTTATTTTTAGTAGTTTTTAACTTTTTATTATTGTGTGTTTTCTATGTGCTTGAGTTTGTAGAAATATAAGTGATTGGTTAGGAGCATGTTAATAGGATTTTGTGAATAAGTTCTAAATTTAGTTTGATAATAATTGTTCTAAACTTTTAATTTTAAACTATTTAGTTCTATTTATTACATTGTGAATAGATTTAAGATGTGAAGTATACCACATGGTAAATAGGTATATAAATAGCATGCATGTTTAATTGAATTATAGATTGTAGAAATTGATAGGCTTGGCCGATTTAATCCATGTATAGAATTACCTAGAGACGACCTAAGGCATTGTTTGGTAGACAAATTTTTGAGCCAAAAAGCTATCTCGTAAATATTTTCCCTAGTACCTATTTTGAGCCTGAATCCATTTTCTTAATGAGTCGTAATTGAAACCTTAAGCCTATTATATATTCTATTTGATCCATTATTTCTTGGTCCTTGCACTGAGTTAGATGTCCGACCATTGATATTGAGGGATTAGGTAGATACACCTCAGTGGTTTCAAAAGAAAAGAAAAAAATGAGTCAAACTAAGGAATTGTATGGTATAGTGAGTATAAGATTTTGAGCTTGTATAAAAATAAGACAAAATGCCAATCGAGAAAATCTCAAAAAATAAAAATAAAGTGAGTTGGAAAAAAAGTACGCTTACATTTATTCGAAAAAAATATTATGAGCTCGGATGATTGTACTCATTAATAACTATACTAGGCTTCAGTAAATGGAGAAATAAGGAAGGTGGGGGAAGTGGATATAGGGTGGGTTGCATATGTATACTCGGGAGAGTGTCGGGAACAATATCATGTGTCAAACTACTTTCGTGCTTAACCGTTTTGTCGAGCCTATTCTTTGAATTCCAAACCAACCTAAGCCACAGAATATTACAAGTCGAAATATCCTATGTGACTTAGGTAGTACCTTATGTGGATGAAATTGTGCCGAATTTTGATGTTTTTACCACTTATATTCATTTGAGCATACATGTATATTTGTATATCTATTTTTTATGGAAACTTATACTTAACATTCTTTTATTTACTTGCTTTGTAATCTATTGAACTAAAACGTCTAACTTTAGAAACTCTGAGTCAATTTTATATCACTCTAGAGTTATATATTTATTTACATCGTCTTGTTATTGTATTTCTATTCAATTACTTGTATCAAACTCGCTCAAGTACATTTTCTTTTCTTTGCAAGTTTATTTCTTATTTTTCATTTTAGTTTATTTTTAGTTTTAATTTGTTTTTGTTTAGTTTTCTTGAAGACAAGCAAATACTTAAGTGTAGGGGTATTTGACCTGCCGTCAAATGTGGTAGTTAATTCGGGTTATTTCTGCACTTAAGGAGCTTGTTTTCTAAGCAATTTAGTATTTTATATTACGTTTTTGGTATTTAGTACTTAGAATTAAATATTAGTAAAATAAGTATTTTTAACACATTTTTTTAGTGTTGTGACCCATTAGGTCGACACAGGCCTTAGGTAGTTCTAATATGTTCAATTAAGTGTGTAGGATGAAGGATTATATGGCCAATTGATGTGGAAGCAAGGGAAGAGTGACGCACAAGTTTCCCGAGTCGTTAAAAATGAAACAAAACCAACAAGGCACGAAATACATGTTGTATCGTGCCATGCAAGGGCTATGGAGCAACATAGGTCGACCTGATGCCCAAGGATGCCAAAGCTATTTTCTTCCGTACAATCGACTTTATACGAAGACCAAGGACATGCTGAAGATCTAATTTGGGCTACCAACACTTCTATAAATAAGACCATAGGGGTTTAATGTAACTAAGCCATCTTAGATGCAATAAAAAATCCTAATAGTTTAATAGTAGGATTAGATTAATTTTCTTTTGACTTTTTTAAACTCTTTTGTTTTTCCTCTTGGAATCGGTTTCAATCCAAGAGTTTATTTTATTTTATTAAAGTATTTAGTTTATTTGTTCTTTGCAATCAACATATTTCACTATTCCGATAAATTGATTTGCTACTCTGTTCTCCGTTAGATATTCATCCATGATTATTCTAATCTTGTTTGTCTTCCAATTCAATCGTGCTCTTTACATGATTTATTCAATTGAGTTAGAGATTATGAATAACATGAATGGCTAAATCCCTTAGGGGAGATTAATGAGTGGATGGGGATGTGATTAACGGAGGATTTAGGGTTTTCTCGAGAGGATTGATTGGTATAAATATGTCTTCTTAAACCCTAGGCTTGACAACCCTAGGAATTTATCATAGGTTAAACAAGATCAGGAGATAAGTCAAATTGAGTAAATCCTAGTTTATCTTGGTCGAGAAAGTGAGGTCGAGAGATAAACAAGAATCAACCAATCGATTAATTAATTAGAGGTTGGGAGGTAATAATTGGCTAATCTGTAGCTAATCCACCCTAAAACCCTAATCCGAAGTTAATTACAAACCCTGAAGTGAGTTAATCTTTTTGATTGGTTTATTTATTTTAGTCGTTTGTTTATTTTTCTTGTTTATTTATTTTAGTTATTTAAATTCTCTTATTAACCTATTTTATGGTTTGTCATAATATAGGAATTAATTAATACTATTAAGACTTATTATTGTAAAAAGGTTTTTATAGATTTTCCCATCCTCACTTGAGTACGATCCTCAAAATACTTCCAAATGTTTAGTTGTAAACTATACTATATTACAATTTGACACATGCACTTACGGACACCGCCGTTTTAATCTTATATATTTTTATGCGATATTTTACAATAAATAATAACTTGTTTATAGGCGGTTAATTACAAGTTGCGTTCTTATGGCCCACTTTATTCAAAGAGGCATATGCCTACATAAGGAATTGTGACCGATGTCAACAAGTTGGGAATATTTCAAAGAGGAACAAGATGACTTTGAATAATACCGATAGTGTGCAGTCACTTGCACCGCAACCCCCTCCATCTCTGATCATTCCGCCACCACACATCTGCTCATCAAGTTTCTTCTCGGCATTTATCACAGCCTACTGGTGCAACTGTCATCACCCATCTGAAACCCCCGCATTCCACCGATGTTGTGTAGTCACTCATGGTAAATCAATATTAGGAAGTAAAAGAGTTATGTTTCTGTTAGTAGGTAGTTTTAGTGTTAGTTAAAAAAGCAGTTAAGTAACGACTTTCTGCATGCATTAAATACGTGTATTCTGTGCTTTTGCAATATACAGAAATCTTTCTAAAACTGCTTCTTTGCTATCTTAGCATGGTATCAGAGCTAAGGTTCTTTGGTTGTAATCATAATTTTTTTTCTTTCCTTTTCTTCCTCTCATGGCTACAGATACAGCTTCAGATGGTGTTCCTGTTGTTAATACACCGCGTCACTCCTCCAATACTCGTGAGGCTGGTCATTCGCAAGGAAATGGCATTGTATGTCCTATAGCAGTTCAATATTTCTCTAAACATGATACTATAAAGTTTGCTCCGCATAATTTTCTTCGATGGAAGCATCAAATCTTGTTGATTCTTGAAGGCTATGGCCTTGAAAGTTTTGTGTTAGGTACTACTCCTTCTCCTCCTCTTGTTGTTCTTGGTTCAGATGGTCAGGAAGTTGATAATCCGGATTTTCTTGTGCATCGTAAGCAAGATAAGTTTCTTGCATCCTGGCTTTTGTCAACTGTTACAGATGAGTTATTAGTTCATCTCACTAATTCCAAAACTAGTTTTGATATCTGGACTGTTATTGAACGACGGTTTAGTGCAAAGTCCAATATTAAGATCTCCAGCATGCGCCATGCCTTATATTCCCTCAAGAAGTCGTCTTTATCTGTTAAATATTATGTCTCTAAGGTCAGACAACTAAGTGATGACCTGACTGCTGCTGGTAGTTTTATCTCAGAGCAAGAACAAGTTAGTGTGATTTTGGCCGGTCTTTCGGTTGAGTTTGAGTCAATCAGAATATTTACCTCTGCCACTCCTTTGTCCCTTGACTTGTTAATGGAACTGTTGCTTGACTGTGAGTCTCGTCAGTTAGAATTGTTAACAGAGGGTTCTTGTCAAGCTAATCTTGCAACTCATCAACAAGGCACGGAAGCCCCTTTGAAACAGTCTGGTGGTTCTCTTCCTCGTACTCAACAGAATTCTAAGGGATCAGGGAGAGGTTGGTCTCGTGGTCGGTCTCGTGGAAATGGAAGGGGCTGGTCTCGTTCCAGGCCGCAGTGTCAATTGTGTGGAAAAGTGGGGCACATGGTTCAAACATGTTATCACAGATTTGATGAGAGTTTCTCTGGTGCTGCAGGGTCCAATTCGGTTCAGGTTAACTGTCATCAGTTACATGATTCTGGGTGTCCTTCTACTGTCCATTCTTGTCAAACGGGGGCTCATTGTTGTGGTCATTTGCACTCTCAGCCTACACCGTCCTCGCAGTCTGACACCATCTGGTATCCTGACTCGGGTGCTACTAATCATATTACACCTGAGGTATCAAATCTTGCATCAGCCTCTACATATGCAGGTAACAGTCGAGTAACTATGGGCAACGGTGAATCAGTTTCTATTGCTAACATAGGCTCTTCTTCCTTCTTAGCTGGGGATAGACTACTGAAACTTCAAAATGTTTTGCATGTTCCTGCAGTATGCAAAAACTTGATGTCTGTGGCACAATTTGCCAAAGATAATGGTGTCTATTTTGAATTTCACCCGGTTTTGTGTTTTGTGAAGGATATTCAGACAGGGGTGACACTACTCGAGGGCAGCATACATGACGGGTTGTATCGCTTTCATCTCACCAAGTCGACACCCACTACTGCCTTGAAGCCCCGTTCTAGTCTGCTGAATAGTGCTGAACTTTCTTCATTTTCCTTATGGCACAATAGACTCGGTCATCCGTGTAGTAATGTTCTTGCTCGTGTTTTAAAGTCATGTAATGTTTCCTTCAAAAGAGATAGTTTCCAACTGTTATGTACAGCTTGTCAGCTGGGGAAAGCACATAAGCTTCCTTTTTCAGCTTCCACAACAGTATATACTTCACCTTTTTCACTTGTAGTTTCAGATGTATGGGGACCTACTAGTATGCCTTCAGGAGGCTATCGCTACTATGTTTCTTTTATTTATGTCTATAGTCGATACACTTGGCTTTATTTTCTCAAAACCAAGTCTGAGGTGGCTCAAAGCTTCATAAACTTTCATCGCATGGTTACTGTCCAATTTGGCTGCTCCGTTAAGGTCCTTCAGACGGATGGGGGAGGTGAATATCGTGCTTTGACGACTGTTTTATCTCAACTTGGTATACAACATCG
>JABEZY010257582.1:0-19536 GCA_013467495.1 Gossypium gossypioides | reverse complement strand
CTGGTAATTTTTATGAAAAATTATCTGATTTGAAGCAAGCTCACACTCAACAGACGTGAGCTTGAGGATAGTAGAGAAGACTACTCAGTCGAAGCACTCATCCTAGACGAATAGAAAATGTACAATTTTGATTAACTGTTTATTACTTTAGATATCACAACCAAGATCTTGTTTTGGAAAAAAAATTAAAACTCTGGTTTTTCCTTAAATTGATTTTTCGTTGCGTTTTCCAAACCCGTTTTTCCAACATACTACTCAGAATTCACTTACCAGATTGTTCACACACCTGATCGATTCATAAATATTTTCCTTATAGCAAACCTTACTTACATACTTTCCAATCAACATTCATTTCAAAAGAACTTTATACATATCATCAGAGCACGCATATCATATTTACTATTCTTCCTATACTTATCAATTATTAGAGATGCCCTTATCATTTATATTTATACTTTTACTTGAAAGGTTTTCATACAAGAATCAAGATGGAGACTCGCCTGATACTCATCCACTATAGATCAAAGCTCTAGACTCAGACATCCTTCTCGAACCAATAGAAACAACTGCTTAAAGAACATATAATCTGCATTAAAACTCCACATACAAATTACTATCATCTCATTCACTGAAAACCCCCATGCAAAGCCTTCCACTTATACCTTACTATACATATACCTTTTACAGACCTAATCTTTCAAAACATAACATGCAGAGCTGTAATACTTACTTGGAGATGGAATGACCATTGATTAAACCAAGGCCCTTCGCTTCCAATTTAATGAAGAAAATATACAATTGGATTTAAGAAAAAGAATTAGAGATTAATGTTTTGGAGAAAAATAAGAACCTTTTTTCAGAACCCTTCTCACTCATATATATATAACCAACCCTGCCTAGTGGAACTCAACAAGTGTCACTTAATTCAGAATTTGTCTTTCTTAATGGCCTATAGATTCTGAGAGAAACATAAATGAGAATCCTATATAATAGATATTAGACTAGTAAATCTAGTCGGTTCCTAACTTGGTCACTTTATAATCCAACCAACACAATACTAAGACAAACAGGGCGTACTATGCAATTGGGCTATAATTCATACCACAATTACCATTTCGCTTAACAAAATATTCTTCTTTAAATAGGAGAATAATCTAAAATGGAATCTTCACTTACACGATGGTTACTATATGCCCACACATATTTGCCAAAACAAGCGATTGGGCTGATTACACTTCGCAAAACAAATTATTTCACTACTGCACGCCTTAACCATGGATCTGCCAGGCTAAGGCTGTGAAACCCATGTAGCGGCTCTTATTCATATCCTACTATTTGTTTGCCTCATAACATCTTTATTCTTTCAAAATCCTAACATGCAGAGATACTAGACTTACCAGGAGGTTGAAACATCCACCGATGACCTTAGAAACCTTAGCTTTCAATTTAATGAGGAGGAAGAGAATATTTAATCTTAAGAAAGCTAAAATGTAGAACGGAAGGAAGAAAAACATCTAAATGTTCCATTCTTACCATATATATACACCAAATAGCTCTTAGTGGATTTTAACAAGTGTCAAATGTATACAGAATTTGTCCCTTAAATGTCCTACAAAAATCAAAGAAAATATAAAAGAAACTCCAATGCCGGAGCTATTTGACTAGTCAATCCATTCAATTGACTCTCAACCAGTCACGTTACAAAACCCATATGGCATATCTTTCGAGCAAACTTGGCATACTATACTTATGGCAATAACTCGTATATGGTGTGGTCCTAAAGACATTTTAGCCCCTTTCAGCTTTAACATATACTTAGTAGGTGCGTCATGCTCAACTAACATTCTGAGGCGTACTCTTTCTTCAACTGAAGAGTACTACGAGAATAAATCTTGAGATACTTCTACGACAGATACTTTATGCCAATATTTAGTTAGCCAGAAGCCTGAAAATTGGTAGACTAACTACAATAGTGCGCCAAAACAGGTAACCTTTACATTTATTAGCCTTTTTCTCAGATTCACAAATTTTGGGGTGTTTCAACTCTCCCTCCTTAACGACAATTTCATCCTCAAAATTTTTCCAACATGGGAATTTCCATTACTAAGAATGTATTCATAACTCTCCGTGCTAGGCGTATAACACTAATTGGCGGAATGCCCCACATAGTCATAATGACTTCTCTTTGGTGGCATATACTCTTGAAATTTCAGTTGGCGAGAATGCCAATAGTTTATTTTAATTAGAGGATTCTTAACTTGGTGGGTACTTCCGTTATTTCAAATGTCATGAAATCTCCACCTTTCCAAAAATTTAAATGTGATTAGAGGATTTGAATAGTTGCCTAAAATTTAAATCTTTTCATAGACGTTTGGTTCCTATAAGATTGAAAATTAAATACCTTTCCAAAAATTTTGTTGTATCATTGAAACCCTAGATTTCTTTTATGTATAAGCTTTTTGCTTCTTTTATCTTCAATTCTCATTTTTCCTTGAGGCAATACTTGTTTTTCTTTTCCTTTCATTTCTTTAATACAAAATGGCTAGAACCACTACTTAGGGAAGTGACCAAGGCCCTAGTAACTAAAACAACAATATCAAAGGTCCAGTTACTTTCAGTCCCAAAAGTCCCGATGACACCCCACCACGTGCAGAGGCTTTGATGTATGAGTGTATCACTACTGAAAATGAATTGAATCGGTATATAGGAGCTCGAGGCATCAGTCAACCAAACTTCGCCTATGAATTTTAACGACCCTAAGGTTGTCTTCTGAGCGACAATACTAGAGGTTTCATTCTTCCACTCATCTTATTTGAGGGCTTCTACTTTTCTCTCCACCCCTTCTTCTGCGCGGTGCTCAATGAGTATGACATCGCACCAAGGCAACCATCTGCCTTATCTTGGTGGATGTTGGTGGGCTTTTTCATAGACTATTTCATGCACAATGAGCTGCTGATGCTGGTCGTATACCAGAAGACCTACCAGTTGAAATTAAAGAGACAATGTACTTCTATTGGTAACGCCCACTTCAATTCACTTGTAAAAGCCTGTTTTTAGTGGTGTCAAAAATAATGGTTTCAGGACCACGGTTTCGATGAGTGAATTAGTATTTTATTATTTATGAGTATTTGTTAGAGTTATATTATAATTTGGTTAAGAAATTTTTATGTTTGAATAGTTAATTAAGTGAAAAGGACTAAATCGTAAAAGCTACAAATGTTAGATTCTTTAATCTAAAGGTGTTATTTTAGCTGGGAACAAGATTGTAGGGCCTTAGTGAGTAATTATGCCCTTGGTTGTGGTAGTGGATGATTGTGACTTGGTATTTAGTGAAATTTGGTTTAATTTAGAAGGTTATTTTGGTAAATAGGTAATTAATAAACTAAAACAAATGACAAAGATGAAATAATCATCGTCTTCATAATCTCTTTCAACCTAAAAATCGAAACACCATAGCCAAGGGAGGAACAAGCTTCGTTCAAAACATATTCAACTGCATGGTATGATATTTTGGCCCATTTTTAGTAATTTTTATGTTTTTGAGTTTGTATTAGCTTAATTTTGCTAGCTGAGGGGGTCAATTCGTAAAAATATTAAAAATTTAGGGACTTTCCATGAATTAATTGGAAGTGTTTGTGAATTTAGTTGATAGATTATTAAGGTTGGTAGTTAAAAATAAGTATTTTGTTAAGTGAGTTTTGATGATTTTAATGTTTAGCGACCTATTTGAGATAATAGTAAAATTAAATGAAAATAAGGTGAAATGGTGAAATTTATGGGATTTAATGGACCCTAGGAAAAAATGGCTAGCTTGGTTTTTCATCGGTTGTGGTAAAATTTCAAGTTTCGAGTTTAGGGACCAAATTGCATAAAGGTTAAAATGTTAGGGGTAATTTTGTAAATCCATATTAAAAAGGGCTACAGACTTAAATTAATTATTTTAAGTGCTGGAATTAGATTAATTGAATAAAAATATTTATCTAGATCAAGAAACAACTCAAATGGACACAAATCGCGGAAAGACCAAAGTATCGGAGTAGTCGTCGATTCGTGTTAGAAGTTATTTTCGGTACGTGTAAGTTCGTATAAGGATTAAATATTTTATTTTCTAATTTGGATGAAATGTTAATGAATATTAATGATATGTATATTTTAGATTGATAATTTGTGATATTATGGTATTACGGATCAAATTGCGAAATTAATTAAATTAGAAGTTATATTTGGAAATGTGCAGTTGTTGAAAGTATATTGAAATGGTATAATGGACAGAAATGAAAGGTTTTGGATGAGTAAATGTCCTATTTGAACCTTGCGAATACTCAGGATGCAAATGACATGTCATTAGGGGTTATACGGTTTTAGGTGCTGGTCTCAGATGTCTTACTGATGGTTGATGTCCTACATTTGTTGTGGATTCTCCATAGCTCGTGTGAGCAGCATCGTGTAGCTTAACATCCTGACCCACAGCTCATGTGAGCAGGCCCATTTCACAGCTTGTGTGAGCATATACAGTTACATGATACAGTCACAGCTTCTGTGAGCATTTCTCGAGTATCTGATGATATTTCATTTGGTTCAACGGGTGATTAAAGTTTAAATTGAAAGTGCATGTATATAAACTGAATTAAGTTATTAAAAGATGAAATGTAAATTGTTGATATATGTACTTGAAATTAAAAGAGTGTCATTTGAATGTATGAAAAATAAAATACATATTGAAAGCTTGTTGTGATATGTTTCATGATTTGGTTCGATTACATGTACATTGATACATTTTGTAACCTTGTGAAGTGGTGTGTATAGGAAAGGATACTATGCTCATGATTAATGAAATTATACTTGGTTGTTTTAAACATAATGTGTTTCGGTAAGTTTAAGTTTCCTTTTTATGAGCTTACTAAGCACTAGTTGCTTATGTAGTTGTTTTCTTTGTTTTTTAGATCATGAGAAAGTTTGATCAGTTGGAATCTCGTCGGAGCATAATGATACTATCCATCCGTCATTTTGGTAGTTTTTGGTAGTTTTTGTTAATGGTTATAAATGGCATGTAATAGGTATTTTATGCTATTTGGTCAATGTGATGTGCATTGAGATTACTTGCTTATATGTTTTGATGTTTGGCTTGTAAATGTATATATATATGTGTCTTGGTTACTTGTTAATGCCTAGTGAATGTAAATGGCTTATGGTCTATTGAAGTGAGAATGAATTGGTTATATGGTGTGTGTGATGAATGTTTAAAGTATGGATTTTGGTATGAAATTGAATTATTTTGGTATGTGAATTGTGGTGCCAATTCATGGCACATTGGTTAAGTTTATGGGATGATTGATTTGGCATGTTTTAGAGTGTGTTTGAATGTGTTTTAGTCATATGATTATGTGTGGGAATGGTTTGGTTTGGTGCCCAAGTAACTAGTTTTAAAATGGCTTGCAATATGGGTTATTGAAGGAGCACACAGCTTGGGACACGGCTATCACATGGCTATGTGCACACACAACCACACCACACGACAGTGTGTCATCTAAATTTTTAAATACAGGATGAACCACACGATCACAGAGAGTTACATGGCCTGGTAACACAGCCATGTGACCAAACTTCGAGTGCACACACAGCCTGGCACACAGCTTGCGACACTTGTCGTGTGACCCTATTTCGAATACCCACACGGGTGGACACATGTACTGGGACACAGTCATGTGTCCCATACTTCAAATTTTACGCTGTTGGCCACACGACCATGTTTTCAAGCCACACTATCTGGGCTATCTCACACGGCCGTTTGACCTTTGTTTTCAAAATTTTTCTATCTTTACAAAATTTATTATTTTATTTCAAAATGATCCCCGGATGTTCCCAAACTATTTTTAGGGCCCTGTCAGCTCAATTTAAGGCCTGTAAGTGTATTTTTACTTTAAATAAAATGTGTTTTTAATTATTATTATGTTTGAGTAATTGTTTTTGTTTAAAATTAAGTGTTTCTAATTGTACTGTAATATTTCGTAACTCTAATCTAGCGGCCGAGATGGGTTAGGAGTATTACATTTAGTGGTATCAGAGCTATGATTTAATCAGTTCTCAGACTAAACGTAGCATGTTTAGAGTATAGAAATACATCCCGTTTTATAACCTGTGATACTGTGATGTGTCTTGACTCAAAATTGATTTTGTTTTTCTTATAGACAAAAGATGTCATCCAACCGAGCTGATTTTGATGAACCTGAGAGTAATGCTCAAGCCTCCGTACAAGGGGCAGTTAATAGTGAGCCCATTTCTGAGGGTCAAGGAAGTGAGGCATAAGAAGCCTTCTTCCATATGATGTTTGAATGGTTTACATATTTTATTTAAACAAATTCGATGGCTCAACGACCTCCACCCCCTCCAGTACCCCAACCAACTCCCCCTATTCCTCAAGGTTCAGAGCAAGTACATGTAAATAAGCATCTAGTTGGTAAAATTCGTAAATACGAGGTTGAAGAATTTTTTGGTAAAGTTGAAGATGATCTGAAAAAGGTTGAATTCTGGTTAGAGAATACTAACAGAGTTTTTGATGAATTGTCGTGTTCTCCCAGTGACTGTTTGAAATGTGCAATTTCTTTGCTAAAAGACGAAACGCATCAGTAGTGGAATACATTAATAGCTATTGTACCCAAGGGATTTCTTTCAAATTGAATTCAGAAAGATATACGTCAGTCAATGATATCTAGATAAGAAGCGGAAGAAGTTTCTTTAATTGAAATAGGGTCATAGAACTGTAGCAAAATATGAGAGAGAGTTCGTACGACTGTTATGTGTACACGATTTGAAGAGGGTTTGAATGAAGATAGCTGAGTACTTGTCCGAATACTTGAGTTGAAAGAATTTGTTGTCTTGGTAGATCGAGCGTATAAAGTGGAAGAACTTACCACATCAAAAAGAAAGGCAGATTCTGTGGTTTGAGACTCGGGAAAAAGACCTATGGGAAGATCTTTTTCTTCTCCTTCAAAGAAAATGAAAGAATCATGTAACTGAATGTTAGCTCCATCTGGATTATTGAGTGGAGATTAAGGAAAACAAGCTAGTTCGAGATCTTAGGATACCTCTTTAGCTACTGTGGGTAGTTTCCATGATAACAAACCAGAATACCAATAATACAATATAAGACATTTTGGGGAGTGCCGACTGAAAGAAGAACATGTTTTAAATGTGGTTCATTTGATAATTTCCTTTGAGATTGCCTAGAAAGATACAAAAGAGAAAAAGCTCAAAATGTTCAATTTGGGAGTGCGCCAACTAAAGGTGGACCGTTGAAGAATAGTGGAAGCGAGGGAATTAGTCGAAGTGGCATGAAAGATACTATAATTCGATCTGAGGCACGAGCACCAACTAGGGCTTATGCGATACGAGCATGGTAAGAAGCTTCAGCACCTGATGTGATTGCTAGTACATTTTCTCTTTTTGATGTTACTATTTATGCTTCGATTGACCTGGGGTCAATATATTTGTACATAGCACTACATTAGTAATGGATAAGAAAATACCAGTAGAGTCAACTAAATTTGTAGTCAAAGTAACTAATACGTTAGGCAAATATGTGTTAGTTGATAAAGTTTGTAAACACTGTCCCTTAAAAATTTGAGATTACAACTTTCCGGTTGATTTGATACTATTGTCGTTTGATGAATTTGATATGATTCTCGACGTGGATTGGTTGACTTTACATGACGTAGTTGTGAATTGTAGACATAAACAGATTGTTTTAAAATGTCAAAATGGTGAAATAGTCAGGGTTGAATCAAATGGATTTGACAGTGCCACAAATATTATCTTTGCTTTGATAGCTCAGAAATTTATTCGAAAAGGGTATGAGGCGTATTTAAAATATATACAAGATAACAGAGCTTTAGAATCGAAGTTGGAACTAGTTTCGACTGTTTGTGATTTTGTGGATGTGTTTCCAAAAGAGTTACCAGTGTTATCGCCAGTCAGAGAGGTTGAGTTTGCTATTAAATTGGTACCGAGAACTTCCTTAATTTGACTGCTTCGTATAGAATGGCACCGGTAAAGTTAAAAGAATTAAAAGCACAGTTGCAAGAATTGACAGATAGAGGTTTTGTTTGGTCTTATGTTTCTCCCTAGGGCATGCTTGTGTTGTTTGTTAAGAAAAAAGAAAGATCGATGCATTTATGTATTGATTACCAACATTTTAATAAAGTCACAACCAAGAACAAGTATCTGTTGCCTCGTATTAATGATTTATTTTATCAACTGAAAGGTGCGGCAATTTTTTCAAAGATCGATCTACGCTCTGGATATTATCAGCTTCGGGTTAAAGATTCAGATGTGCCAAAAACAACTTTTAGAACTAGGTATGGGCATTATGAATTTTCAGTTACGCCATTTGGTTTAACAAATGCACCTACTGTGTTTATGGACTTGATGAACAAAATATTTTGGCTGTATCCAGGCAAATTTGTGGTGATCTTCGTTGATGATATCCTGATTTATTCACGAAATGAGATTGAGCATACTCAGCACTTGAGAAGAATATTGCAGACTTAGTGCGATAAACAACTATTTTAAAAGTTTAGCAAATGTAAGTTCTAACTTCAATAAGTCAAAATTTTAGGTCACGTGGTATCAACAAATGGCATATGAGTAGATTAGAGTAAAATATTAGCTATTTTGGACTAGAAGCCTTTGAAAAATGTTACTGAAATCAGAAATTTTTTGGGTTTGGCTGAATATTATCAACGTTTCGTTAAAGGTTTTCGTAACAACCCATTTTTCAGTGTGACCAAAAGTTGTTTCGGGACCAAAAATTTCCGTTGTGTCGACTCGTACAGGTTATTTTTAGAATATTTACGGAGTCATTAAGGTCATATTAAATTTTGGGGAAGAAATTTTATTGTTTACTTAGTTAATTTGAGACAAAGGACTAAATTACAAAAAGATGGAAATATTTAATCATAATTGAATTAGAGGAGATAGATGGTTTACTTAATAAAGGAAGGAGGACCTATGTGGTAATTAGACATTAGTAAGGTTAAATGGACGGTTTTAGATGTTGAATTAATTAGTTGTGTGTTAAATAAAAAGGGGTATAATTGTAAATTAAATAAAACTAAAGTAAAATAAGAAGAAAATAACATTATCATCTTCCACAAGTGAAGGAACCGAAAAATTAGGGTGAAAGAACACCATTTTTAATCAAGCTAGGTTCGACCATTCTCGTTGCTTGCATGTAAGCTCATTCTTGTTCCGTTTCTTGTAATTTTTATGTTTTTGAGATCGTTGCAACAAGGTCCAACTAACCCATACTTTTGTTTCTGAATCTATTATAAATTTTAGAAGCTTCCATTAATGAATCTCGAATGTTTATGATGATAACTATGTGTTTGAAGCTTTAGTTGTGATATTTGGTTATTTTGGGAAGTAATTTTTGTTAGATTTTGATTTAATGATTAAATTGTTAAAATGTCAAAATTTCAAGGTTTGATAGTGAATTTGATGTATAATAGGGACTGTTAAAGAGCCTAGAATATTCGGTTGTAATTTGGTTCTTAGAAAATGGTGTCAATTTGATGAATATCGGGTTAGAGGACAAAATTGCAAAAGTTATAAAAGTTTAGGGAAAATGTGTAATTAATGAAAATTTAAGGATCATATGCATTGAATGGAATGTGATCTATTTATGATATTAATGTATTGTATTTAATTATCATATAGATCAAAACTTGGATCAAAAAGACAATAACCGTGGAAAAGAGAAAATGGCTGATTAGTCCCTATGTGGTGGTCAGAATCGAATAGTAGGTAAGTTCATAATATTTCAATACGTAAATGAATTAATACTTGTGCTTTTATATTATGATTCTTTAATTACTATGTTTATAGAAAATTATTGTATGATCGCACATACGTGCCCCTGTTTGTACTTCGGTTAGTTGAATTAGGGTCTTGGAAGTGGCCGTATAGGTGTGATTGGACGATGTTTTGGTCCCTTGAAAGTGTACATGATTGGATTGAATGTTTATGCATGAAATGGTGTTGAAATGGTTTGATTTTAGGTAAATTTTGCGTCTACACGGCTTGGGACATAAGTGTGTGACTCAGCTGTGTGAGGCATACGACCTTGCGACACGACCATGTCTCATCTGTGTATTTCAAAAGGATTCAAGTCAGTGAGTTACAAGGCCTAACATACGGCCTGGCACACAGGCGTTTATGGCTAAATGTTTGATTTGCCAGTAGGTAAAAGCAGAGCATCGGGTGTCATCAGGATTATTACAAATTGTTATGATTCCTGAGTGGAAGTGAGAGCGGGTCACGATGGACTTCGTATCTGGTTTGCTTGTAACTCTGAGAAAGAAAGATTCGATCTGGGTAATTGTTGACAAAGTGACAAAATCGACACACTTTATTCCAGTCAGAACAGATTACTCACTTGAGAGGTTAGCAGAATTACATGTGTTAGAGATTGTCAGATTACACAGAGTTTCGACATATATTATTTCTAATCATGATCCGCAGTTTACATCGAGATTTTGAAGTAAACTTCATAAGGTTTTGGGTACTAAACTTAATTTTAGTATAGCGTTTCATCCTAAGACGGACGGGTAGTTAGAACATGTAATACAAATTCTGGAAGATATGCTATGAGGTTGTAACTCGAGTTTGAAGGTAGCTAGGAAAAATATCTACTGTTAGCTAAATTCACTTATAATAACAGTTATCAGTCCAGTATAAAAATGGCACCGTTTGAAACTTTATGCGAAAAAAAATGTAAAACGCCATTGTATTGGTCCGAGCTGAGCAAATCTAAAATGGCAGGGATTGATTTGATTCGAGAAACTTAAGGCAAAGTTTGAATTATTCGAGATTGTTTGAAAGTTGCATCTGATGGTCAGACGTGGATTTAAAATGAAAATATATAGAATTTGCTGTTGGCGATCGGTATTTTTAGGAGTTTCTCCATGGAAAAAGGTGCTACGATTCGACAAGAAAGGAAAGTTGAGTCCGAGATTTATCGGGCCATACGAGATTTTTGCCTTTAATTCTGAGGGAGTTTTGTGCTATCGTGGGAGATATTGTATACCTTCAGATTCAGAGTTGAGGTAATCCATTCTGAGGGAAGTGCATAACAGTCCTTATCCCATACATCCCGAAGGGAGTTAGATGTATTGGGATATTCGTGAGCAGTATTGGTGGCCAGGACTTATGCGATTTGACTAATTTTGTGGTGAAATGCTTGACATGCCAACAAGTCAAGGTCGAGCACCAATTCCCTTCTGGTTTGATCTAGCCTATTCAGATTCCTTATTGGAAATAGGGCCATTTCACCATGGAGTTTTTTAGTTGGCTACCTTTGATGCCTTATAAGAATGACTCCATCTGGGTGATTGCAGATAGGTTGAATAAATCTGCTCTGCCAGTGCTTACCGATTACTCATTATCATGGTTGGCGAAGCTGTATATCTTCGAGATTGTGAGACTTCATGGGGTACCAGTTTCTATCATTTTTTATCGGGATCCTCATTTCACGTCTCGATTTTGGAAGAAACTGCATGCAGCTCTTAGTACGAGGTTGAACTTTAGTACAGTTTTCCATCCGCAGTCTGATGGATAGTCTGGGAGGGTTATCCAGATTCTCAAAGATATGTTGAGAGGTTGCATGATTTTATTTCAAGGTAGTTAGGAGGAACATATTCCAGTTGCTGATTTTGCATATAATAATAGCTTCCAGTCGAGTATTCAGATAGCTCCTTATGAAGCTCTTTATGGGCGCAAGTGTAAGACACCTCTGTGTTGGACTAAATTGAAGGAGAAGAAAGTGTTAGGACTGGATTTAGTGCAAGAGACTGAGAATATTGTGAGGATTATACAGGATCGTTTAAGAGGGGCATTGGATCGACAAAATTCTTATTCTGACTTGAAAAGGAAGGATATGGAATTTAGTGTTAGTGATCGAGTCTTTTTTAAGGTTTCGCCTTGGAAGAAAGTGTTGAGGTTTGGCTGCAAGGGAAAGTTGAGTCCGAGGTTCATTGGACCATAGGCATCATTAAGAGAGTTGGACTAGTGGCATATCAGCTACAGTTACCTCCAGAGTTGGACCATATTCATGACGTTTTCCACGTGTCCATGTTGAGACAATATTGATCTGACCCTTCTCATATAGTTCCAGTCGAGGAGATTGAGGTTCGTCCAGATTTGTCATTTGATGAGTAATCGACATAGATCCTTGATCATAAGGTCAAAGTGTTACGGAGGAAGCAGTTTCTACTCGTGAAGTTTTGTGGAGGAAACATGGCTCTAATGAGGCCACTTGGGAGTCGAAAGATTCGACGTAACAACAATATCCTCACCTTTTTTCATCATGTAAATTTTGAAGACGAAATTTGTTTTTAAGGAGGGTAGAGATGTCACATCCCACATTTTTATTATTAGTGGCACAAAAATAAAAATAAGGAAGTGAAGTGGTCAAGTGGTTAAATGCTCCTAAGCTATCCTAGAGGTCTTAAGTTCAAGTCCCTTTTGTTCTTATTTTTTAAAAAAATTTAAACACATTTTCCCATGTGTATTATTTGCTTGTCGTCCACCCCTCTTGTTACCACATTAGGAGGATTCCATTCCCTTTTAAAGAGTCAAAATTACCATAAGTTAAGGTAACATGACCCTTCTTTTTACTTCATGTTTCCCTTTTTTGCCATTTATTCCCACCATTTCCATAGAAGTGGTTCATTGAACCTAGACTAGGTTGACAACCCTTTCCCCTTACTCCCTACCTATCATTTTCGTCCCCTCTTCCCTCTCTTCCATATATTTATTTTTCCTTTCCTTTCTCATCCTTTTTATCTCTTTTTACTAGCCACCACCTTTTTACTTCTTCATTTTTGGTTCCTCCATCCACCGTGACTGAACCTCTCACCACCAACCACTGTGCCTCTTAACCACTATAGCTCCTTCTCCTATTCTTTCTCTTCCTTGTCATCGTCGATCAACGCCGTGACCACCACTGCGCGCCACAATGGATTTCTTTTCTCTTTCACCTCTCCTCCTTTTTTCTTAAAAATTCACCTTTGTTTGTGCTGAATCCTCATTATTTCTTTTTACTTCACCCTTCGTCGAACCGCCGCCACCGTTGCCGTCCTTATTGGTGGTTGGTTTTTCCTCTTTTTCTCCTAATTTCTTTGCCATTCTTTTTATTATGGTTGATCTTATGCCCTCTTTGCTTTAATAATTCTTTTAGATCACCCAAGTCTCCAATCTCATATCTATATCGATCCACCAACCATTTCGAATTGATTAAGTTGTGTAATTGTGGATTATCTGGTCATCAACTTCTCCTTATAGTGTTTTCCTCTCTTGGTCCAATGGTATCTTGGAAATGGAAGTTATTTTTATTTATTTACATGTTAATATTATTCTTTATGCTCTTTGAATGTCCAATCGATAACAATAGGAGAAATCCTTAACTTTGGATTGGAGATCATCGATTCGAGTGTGCAAATTGTGGGGTAAGTGTATGGTGATATTTTAGTGATTAACCTTTAGTAATAAAACTTCTTCAAAGGATCCTAACCAAAATATGTTATTTGTGCATTAGATACGTCTTTTAGGTTTCGATCCAAGTGAGATTAGTACTAGGGGATTGTGGCTTATCGACTCTATGAAAAAGGTGTGGGTTTAATAGTATTAGATTAAATATAATGTGGTGTTAAATAATTATATTAGTAATAAAATTGTGAGCAAACATAACTACATTAAGTACTACAAAGTAGAGTTGAAAAACTCTTCGTGAAGAAATACCAAGGAAACCTAACTAAACGATTCTATGAAAGTGTGATATATAATGTGATGATAACTGTGACTGTGATATTTGAGTAAATCTCATCCTTAAGATATGTGATACATGACATGTGATACTTTTGATCATTTAAAGCATATGATATTTATATATGAGTATATGTAAATTTGAGATCCATTATCTAATGTGAAAATTGTGTTAAAACATGTTAAAATGATTATCAATGATCAATAAGTGATATGTGATTGTGAGAGCATGTTTACATGCCTAAGTGTAAAATTGAATAATACGTGTTAAAAAGTGAAATTTCCATATCACATGCATGGGTGGGTTTTGTGAAAGGTGGAAGTATATGGCATTTATCTACAAATCAGTGGTGGCTTGTCCATAAAGTGTTATCAGTGGCAATTTATCTGCAAACCAGTGGTGGCTTTTCCAAAAATGGTGTTTCGGATGGATGAGTTCTGGGGAACTTGATACTGGTGTGTAGTGGAGATGGGTAGGAAATTTTATAAAATGTGCATCGTTTTAAAATATGCATCAACATGTTCATGTATAAGTATCAGTGTTAGAACTGGTGATTGTTATGATGAATGATATGTTGAGATTGATATTTTTGTTATGTATACAATTATGTTTGTGTTGGTATCACACTGGGCTCTTTAAAGCTCACCTTTACTTATGTGTTTCAGATAATCCTCCTGGTTAGGACTTGGACGCGGTCATTGGTGATGCTCTAGGAAATGGTTTTTAAATAAATATGGACTCTTATTTATGATTTAAATTTTTATGGACTTTATTGCTATTTGGGACTTTTTGTGTTGAATTATGGTACTATGGCATGAGATTTTAAATTTGGACATTTGGACATTTCTTATGCATTATACTTATAGATTCAATAAAGTGGACTTTTGTTATTCATTAAAGATTTGAACAATTAAAGAAAAATGGTTTCTTTTACAAACTCACTTTATCGAATTTGAATTTAAAAATCACTAAAGTTGTTTTTTTTTTCAAATAGTGATAGGATTTCTATCAAAAGTTTTTGAGCTTAAACTAATTATTTTTAAAAGAAATAAAAACACATATTTTCAAAGATGAACGAAATCGCTCCAACTAATATTTTCACCATAACCATGACCCATGTAACTGCTTAGATCGGGTCTTAACGTCTAGGCCTAATTTGAGGGGTTATAGTAATTCACTACAGCATCGTACACAGTTAACCAATCCATTCCTAGAATAACATCAAATTCATTAAAAGGAAGTAACATCAAATCATCAGGAAAGTCATATCCCTGAATTTTTAGTGGACAGTGTTTGCAAATCAAATCAACTATGACACTTTGGTGTAAAGGATTCATTACTTTAACGACATATTTAGTTGACTTAATCAGTAAACTCTTTCCCATTACTAATGTAGTGCATATATATGAATGTGTCGACCCACGATCAATAAATACATACATAGTAACATCAAAGATAACAAAGGTACCAATTATAACATCATGAGAGCTGAGGCCTCTTTGCGTGCACGGATTGCGTAAGCTCTAGCAAAAGCTCGAGCTTTAGATCAAACTGATGTATCTTTGGTCCCACTCATAATGTCTCCAACGTTACCACATTTCCTCACCATCTACCTCTAGTAGAAGTAACAATAGGTTTTGCTTTCTAATCACTGTTCAATTCAGCTCGATTCAGGCAATCTTTCTTACAATGATCGGGAGATCCACAGATAAACAAGACCCTTCTATCAATCTACACACTCTTGAATTATTCTAGCCACAATGGTTGCATTCTGGTCTACTTACATTCCGAGCGCTACCTACACTGGCTATAGAAGACTTCAGTGATCTCATACTATTTTGTTTCATTCGATCTCTGCCAGAAAACCCTGATGGTGCTAAAAAACTTGATTCATTAATTTTCTTCTGTGGGGGGCTGAAAATGTTCTAGATGTGTTATGCTTACTAAAATCATGAGCTTACATTTCATTTTGTTTCTTGTGGTTGTATACTTCTATCATTTTATGAGTTCGATTGAATAAAACTACGAACTCCCAAATTTCCATCTCAGTAACCAACAACTTGATTTCATCTTGCAATCTATCTTCTAAATGGATACACATTTCTTCCTCAGTAGATACAATTTCACGAGCATACTTATTGAGCTATTGATAACTCTTGAAAAGAGTTATATTTCATGCCTTTAGACCTAGCTAATTGCTTGTAATTAAGTACATTTTACTGCATTTTAGGACATTTTAGTTAGCACTTTAAATATTGCATTAGGACTTGGACTGTGTTGGAATTAGTTGCTTTTAATTGCTTGCAGTGGTGTTTTTTGTGTGTTGGTGTGACAAGAACAGGTTTTAGAACGAGGAAATAAAGGAGTGAAGTTTTATCAGGGCAAAGTGCAGACAGTTTGCCAGCATAGATGTCATGGTAATGTCGGGAAGACCAAGTCAACATTTGTCTCTCAACAGTCCCAGTTCAAGTTCAAATTTGTACTCGATAAATCCCCCTAAAAGTAGAAAAGATAATCATGAGCTATTAGTCGACCCTAGCCTAATCTATCTATAAAAGCCGATGAAGGGAACCTTACAAATGACGAACAAAAAAAGTGGTAGAGATCCTTAAGGGTGAATAAGAGTTCGGTTGCAGAAAGGAAAGGAAGTCGAAGGTAGTCCTTCTTAGCCATCCCAAGACGCTGTGTTGCCAAAGTGTGGACTGGGCAAGCAAAAGCTATTTACCGAAGTTCTTCCGTTATTTCCATTAGTGTTTCTTCGAAAGATTGAATTGAAGTAGTTGATCACAATGTCGGATAATATTGGTTTGGAATTTTATTTCCTAACCCATGAGTTAAATCTCATAGGGTTGGGATTACTTTTGAGGAAACCTTAAACTATTTTTATAGGTGTCGTATATATCTAATTTACTTTACTATTTCATTTGATTGTTCTTATTTCTTAATTAAACTTCAAAGGATCTCTAGATATAGAATATTGTTCACATACTTATAAAATGATTCTAATTCTGAAAGGGTTGGATTGGTTGGATTAAAATTAAATGAAATGAGAAAGTATTCGATCGACACTTGTAGTCAACTCTAGACATAGAGTCACGATCATACATAAGGAACCCATGTAAGATATCTAAAAAACCTATAGATACAGGCAATGTAACTTGAGGTTTTGCGCTCGCGAGAGGCAGACCATTTTAGAACTCTTCTATGCAGTAAACTAGATACGATTTTCCCAAGGCATTATTGATAGTAAGGATCGATTCTGGGTAATCTCGACCTTTCAAATCAACCTCACTCTATCCTTATTCTTTGTCGTAGTAACTTTTCCACAACATATTTAGTTGTTTATTTGTTTGTTTATATTATATTCAAATAATCACTCTTGTTATTGCCATTAAATTTCTGCTCTCACTTTTTCCTTAGCATTTCCAATTATTCATCAATTCCATCTATTGCATACATCATCATTCCTTTGAATTATCACTACATACTTACCTTAGTTTACCAAAGCATCTTATTCGTCAATCTTGCCATAACATTAACCATATTAGAATAACTTGACCAATTTTGGGCCTCAATGTGATCCTCATGGGAATGATACTCACTCATCACCTTATTACTTGAACCGATGCACAAAATTGCACATCATTTTACATGCGAGAATTTTTTAGCGCCGTTGTCGGGGATCGACAATTTGGTGAAATTTGGTTTGATTATTTTACTTAGTAGTTTTATTTAACTTAGTGTATTTTCTTTTTTACAGGTTTGCCATCAGTGCATGAGAAGAGGCATTCCTGCTAACACAAAATACCTTTTTGATCCGGAGATTGACAGAACCTTACAAAAAAAGAGAAAAGAATTGAGAAAAATGGCTGGAAACAAGAATGATCATAATCGTAATCCAAATGATCGCAATGAAAATCCTCCCATTGGATGTGTGGTGGATGATCGAGATAGGCCAATTAGAAAGCATGTCGTCCCACTGCTGGATGATTTTAATCCAGGGATAGTTAGACCAAATATACAAGCTCAGCAATTTGGGTTGAAACAGGTAATGTTCTAGATGTTACAAACCGTAGGATAGTTCGGTGGGCTCCCCACTGAAGACTCACGATTAAATTTAAGACTCTTTCTAGAAGTATGTGATTCATTCAAACAGTAGGGTGTTCTTGAAGACGCCTTGAAACTTAAGCTATTCTCGTATTCTTTAAGAGATCATGCGAGAGCATGGCTAAATGCTTTGCCATTGGAAACAGATGCATCATGGACTGATCTTTACCAGAGATTCTTGCTACAGTAGAAATCACCTACTATGAATGCCAAGTTGATAAATGACATCATATTTTCGACAATTGGAGGATGAAACTCTATGTGAAGCATTGGAACAACTTAAGGAATTAATTCGAAAATGTCCGATGCATGGATTCTAGCGCTGGACTCAAATGGAGATGTTCTATAATGGGTTGAATGCGCATACGAGGATGGTAGTTGATGCGTCTACCAACGGTACTTTGTTGGATAAAACTTATAATGAAGTATATGATTTTGAAAAAGATTGCCAACAATGATTATCAGTATCCAACCATGAGAGTTAGGACGGGTAAGAGAGCTGTTGGTACCATAGAGCTTAATGCAATCACTTCGTTAATGGCTCAGGTTTCTTCTCTAGCTAATATGATTAAAACCATAAAAAATCCAACTGTAGTCCTTAAGATGAATTTAGTAAAGTTGTCATGTGTTTATTGCGGGGAAAATCATGTGTTTGACGAATGCTCATCAAACCCAGCGTCAATATACTACATGGGTAATTCCAATCGAAATAGCAATTCATATTCCAACACCTACAATTAAGGGTGGAAGCAAAATCCAAATTTTAGTTGGGGTAATTAGGGTGCTGGAAATTTCAACAATGTCGCAAGACAGAATGTCAACAATGCTCCACCTAGTTATGTTCAACCTATGCCGAGGCGAAATACTCAATACAGTTAAGCATCATCTTCTACTTCCATTGAATTTTTGTTAAATGAATATATGGCCAAGAATTATGTTGTAATTCAGAGTCAGACTACATCTCTCTGAGCACTTGAAAATCAAGTGGGGTAAATAGCGAATGCTTTAAATTCAAGGCCACAAGGAGCATTACCAAGTGATACCGAGAATTGAAGAACATAAGGCAAGGAGTAGTGCAAGGCTATCACACTTCAAAGCGGGACTCAGTTGAGTGATGTTGTTCACGATGCTGTGGCAAGAGAGGATAATGCAAGTAATGACCAGGTAAAGATCCCAAAACCATCTGAAAAAATACTGCATCTAATAAGGGTAAGCAGAAGAATTTTGTGGCAAAACCAGAACAAGATGCCAACAAAAATGCCACAACAAAACAATATCAGCAACCAGAAGGACGATCGACTCTACCTTTACCACGACGATTCCATAATTCCAAACAAGATGCTTAGTATACAAGATTTTTGGAGATTTTGAAGCTACTCCATATTAACATACCGCTAGTCGAAGCTTTGGAGCAAATGCCTAATTACGTGAAATTCATGAAAGATATATTATCGAAGAAGCGGAGATTGAGAGAATTTGAGAATGTTTGTAACAGTCCGATTTTGGATCTAGTTGGAACAGTGGTTTCGGGACCACAAATTCGACGAAAAAAATTTAAAATTATGACATGGGTTGCATTATGATAGGAAGGTTGCATGAAAATACTGATA
>JABEZY010257540.1:0-10123 GCA_013467495.1 Gossypium gossypioides | reverse complement strand
TGAGAGGATCATATGTTAAAAATCAAAATTTCAACTTTCGACAAAAAAGACAAAAATTAATCAATTTACGACTTGACTCTCTTATGGTCCCCAACGGAGTCGCAAAGCATGTCGGAGAATGGGTGGAGGAAGATTTATCGGGTGTGCACAACTCTTGCTAGCCTGGTTTCACAGCCACTTTTAGAAGGTAGAAAAGGTCTCTTATCAAGTATTCTTTGAGAACTACTCTCCGTTGAAAGAACTCGTAACTACGTTAACGCGAGACGACATTTCGAAGGAAAAATTGATGGCAATTCTCTAGAGTCTCCAAGACAAAGACATTGAATATAAGGCTCATTGGATATCTATGATGAGATTTTGTATCGATGTGGAGACTTTGGTTGGGTCCCTCTACTTGGGATATAGGGAGCTACTGGATACGTCCCTTTACTTGTATTGAGACAATATAGATCGAGACAGTTTATATCGGTAATGTAAGGGTTCACTCAGTGTAAGTTTGTGTACAAATGTGATAATTACAAGAAGAAGGTTCGTGAAATATCAAACTTTTGGAACTAAATCCATAAAATGAAAAAATTTGCCGCAAATCCCATGACGACCTCTGAGTATGATTGGTGGTGGGGTAAAAGAGTCAATGACAATATCCCTATGTCAAGTCCAGAAAATACTCAGCCAATAGAAGAACACTTACAAGTAATCTCGTCTGAGTTGGAAAAAAAGATAGAATAGTTGGAAGAAGAAAAGATGCAGCTAGGATTAGACGTCGACATCTAGAAGTTAGAAGCCGAGAAAATGAGAAAAGGAAAGAACAAGGTTGAGGAAGACTTCGATAGTTTAAAAAAGATTATAAGCTGCGCTTATCAATTAGGACTGCCGGGTTGGGTAAAACATCAGAGCAATGGTGGCAAGAGATCAAAGAAGAAAAGATTATGGCTCATTAGTGGAAAAAGAAATTCCAAGATGCTTGAGTTCGAGAAGATGCTCTAGAAATGGATTTGTTAAAAAGTCAAAATAAAAAGGTTAGATTAAGAGCCCGGGTAGCAGAATTAGAAAAGTCACTGCGTCAATATCGTAGTCACAACTCCGCAATTGAGTTGAAAACAAGCCTAAATAAGATTGAAGGGTTAAAGAGAAAGATAGAAGAGCTCAATACCGTACTACAAAATTATGAACTTCGAGTTGAACTTCTAAAAACGAATAATGAACACTGGAAAGAGCAATTCCAATGCTCTCAAGGTCAGATTAGAGATAGAGATCACGCCATGGGCGAAGCCGTGACTTAAATATGGGAAGTAGCTGACCATTTGCAAACCCTAGCGGTCCAAGCTGACATGCTGAGGTTAAAATACGAATCAGAATCGGATCGGGGCCGAGAATTAGCTTGACTTCTTAGGAAAGTCAAGGCTTTGAGTATTAGGGCAATGCCATATATGTAAAATGCATCTGTTTTATGTAAGGAGATTCGTTTTCTAGTAAAATTATTCTAATAAAAATAAATCAGAATCAACGCCCCTTTTTGTATTCATTTTTCATTCATCAGTATTACATTTCATCATATGCATTAAGTTTCATATAAAAGACCCTAATTAACCAAAATTATGACAGTTATCCTAGAAACCAACAAGAATTTGCCAACCGAATATCTTTACGGTACCCGCGATAAAACCAGAGCCATGAATCAAAGGTTAGAGAGATTGGAACAAATTCAGAAAGACATGCAAAATCATTTGCAAGCTCAGCTGCAGGAACAATTAGCTAAGGTACAGTAAGACATGAGGGATCAAATACAAGAGTCCCGACAAAACATGATAAGCTAGTTGACCCAGTTGTTGGCCGGAGAGATTGAAAAGGGGAAAAGTACTATAAATAACTTTGGGGATGATAATGAAGACCCGATATACCCCCAGGCTTTACCCTAGTAAATGTCCAAGCCCAACTAGATACATATCCACGAAAGGTACCCGTTACCATAAGACCTCAACAATATCAAGCCGGTATTTCAGCATCGGTAAATTACCCAACAGGTTCAGGTTCTAACCCCGGGGATAATTCGACTAACCTAGTTGTTCCTGATTTGGACGACATGTCTGAAATGGATAAAGCAAAGGTAGAATTGCCAAAACAACTAGAAGATTGGTGTAAGTGGTTAGAAGAGAAATTCAGAGCTATGGAGAATGTCGATTACTTTTGTGGGGTTGATGCTAAGGAGTTGAGCTTAGTCACTGACCTAGTGTTCCCACCAAAATTCAAAACTCCAAAATTCAAAAAATATAATGGGACTAGTTGTCCTGAAGCCCATATCACAATGTTTTGCCGAAGAATTACGGGACACGTCAATAACGACTAATTTTTAATTCACTACTTTCAGGATAGCTTGACCGGGTCGGTCGCCAAGTGGTACAACCAACTAAACTGTGCTAAAATCAACTCATGGAAAGACCTGACACAGGCTTTAATGAAACAATACAGCCATGTGACCAACATGACACTTGATAGAATTACATTGTAAAACATGGAAAAGAAGCCAAGTGAAAGCTTTAAGTAGTACGTTCAAATATGGAGAGAGGTGGCAGCGCAAGTTCTACCATCTTTTCTAGAGAATGAGACGATAATACTTTTCATAAACACTCTAAAAGCCCCATTCATTAACCATATGTTGGGAAGCGCTATTAAGAGCTTCTCAGATATAGTAATGTCTAGAGAGATAATTAAAAATACAGTAAGGAGTGGGAAAATAGACGTGGGAAAAAATGCTAAAAGATCAGCCTCGACAAAGAAAGAAAATAAAGTGAATAACGCGAGTGTGTATAATAAAGGTTATTCAAAACTGGTCATTGTAGGCCAACTAAGGACTTTAACAACTAGTCATCAAGGCCCCTTAAGGCAAGAATCTTTCTCAAGACCAAACAGAAAAACTCCAGTTCACACCCATCCTGATGACATATAGGGAGTTATATCAGAATATGTTCGATGCGCATATGGTATCCCCGTTTTACTTGAAACCTATGAAACCTTCGTTCCCAAAATGGTATGATGTGAATGCTCAATGCGAATACCATGATGGAATAACGGGACACTCAATTAAGAACTGCACTACATTTAAAAACTTGATTGAAAGGTTCATCAAGATGGGGATTGTAAGGTTCGATGATCCATTGAGACCTAATGTGGTAAGAAATTTGTTACTCAGTTATTTAGACCAAGGGGTAAACGCGATAATAAGAGTGGGGAAAAGAAGACCAAAACTGATGTTGTGGTAGTAAGATCCCCGTTAAAATAGGTCTAGCAAGAAATGATAAACATGTTATTAATCGTTCAAGATTCAGAGGAGATACCCAAATGAGTGAGGAGTTATTGTGAGTTCCACGCTGAAAAGGGTCATGAGATCCAAGAGTGCATTGAATTCAGAGCTTTCGTGCAAAGCCTGATAGATAATAAGAAGATGTAATTCTTTAAAAATGTTAAAGGCTCGGAAGGAGAAAACATCTGCGCCTTAGAAGAGGTCCACAAGGTCAACCACCCAGTGCTGATTATTTCATGGCTGAAAAATAATGAAGCAAGAACACAAGTTGTACCGAGAGTCATAATTTAGACACCTGTGACTTTTCCTTATAAGGATAGTAAAAAGGTTCTATGGAATTATGATTGCAATGTGATGATCCAAGGAGAGGAGAACTCGGTTGACACTTAAGAAGAAGGCCAAGATATCGATTTCTACACGCGCAGTGGGAGGCACTATGACCCTGCAGGTGCAAAAATTGATCCCACTAAAGGAAAACCCTGACAGTTGAGCAAAAGAAATAAAAGACAATTAGGCTTGCATCACATGTTAACGAGCCAGTAACTGAGAACGAGGCTAAAGAATTCTTGAAATTCTTAAAGTATTGCGAGTATAATGTTATGGAACAGCTACGCAAACAACCAGATCACATATCAGTACTAACTTTGCTCTTGAGCTCAAAGACACATCGTAGCGCGTTGATGAAAGTGCTGAATGAAACTTATGTCGCTAATGATATCTCTGTGAACAAGCTAGACCGTCTATTTAACAATATAAGTACCGACAATTTCATCTTTTTCAATAATGATGAAATACCTCCAGGGGGCATGGGATCCACGAAAGCCCTACATATCACTACCCATTGCAAATGATATACATTGTCAGGGGTGTTAATTGACAATGGATATGCTCTGAATGTCTTGCCTCTATCCACACTGAACATATTACCAGTGGATAGCTCTCACGTGAAGACGTGTCAAAATATAGTGAGAGCATTCGATGGTACAAAAATGAGAGTGATGGGAAGGATTGAAATACCTCTCCAAATTGGTTCGAACACATATGAGATAGACTTTTTGGTGATGGATACCAATCCCTCTTATAATTGCTTGTTGGGTAGACCTTAGATTCATTTGGCTGGGGCAGTGCCGTCGTCACTACACCAAATATTTAAGTTGGTAACAGAGGGTTGACTGGTGACAATAAACGCTGAAGATGATATCATCGTATCCGTAACTAATGATACACCATACATATGAATTGATGAAGAGGCAATAAAATTTTTCTTTCGATCTCTGGAATTTGTTAATGCAACTTTCATTGTCGAAGGAAACAAGAATCCAGTACCAAAAATATCCAAAACCACGAAGATGAGCCTATAGTTAACAGTTGGAAAATGAACCTTACCTAGAAAAGGACTGGGAAAATACCTACAAGGAAGCGTTGAGGCACCCATACTAATCGACAAACGAGAACATTTTGACTTAGGATACAAGCCAGATGCAAGGCAAAAGAAAAAGGAGATGAAGAAAAAATAAGAAAGAAGAAAAGCGCGACTGAGTGGGGGAGAGGTCAAATGGGAACTGATGACCTTTCCTCATATATCCAAAACATTTGTGTCAGGAGAAATCATTTATCCTGACCAAAGAATGGCATAAAAAGAGAGCCCGGAAGGAATGTTAGAAAACTTGAGCATCAATGTTATATCCGAAGAAAAAATTAGGGAAAACCTGTCAGACATTTGTCCTTATATCCTCGGAAGTGTTCTGAACAATTAGACTGCGGAAGAGATCCTTGTAATTTTTAGAACTAATTCAGAGTAATGTTCAAAACACACTTATTACTCTAAGCCTAGAAGCAATAAGAATCATTTTGTGAAAAAGGTATATATTCATGATCTTTATTTAAATGAAATGCATCTTTGTGTCTGATTTTGGCAAATACTCTTCTATTCTTTCATTTCATTCAAACTCATACCACATAGATAATTATTCTTAGATTCATTTATTCTTTGGGTCTTCTTTCGTTCCTATAACAAGTCTCTAGATATCAATGATATGAGCGACGCTGCTACTGACTCTGAATCTCCTTTTGAGCAAGATATGTGTTTAGAAGAACCTCAGGACTTTGAAGATGACCGATATTGTAATCATCTCCTGATTTGTTAAGGATGGTAGAACAAGAGGAGAAACAGATTCTACCTCACAAACAGTCAGTAGAAATTGTGAACTTAGGAGACAGACAAAAAAAGAAATAAGTGAATATCGGAGCTTGCATCGTCGCAAAAACAAAGCGAAACCTCATTGAGTTACTATAAGAATTCAAAGATGTCTTCGCATGATCGTATCAAGACATGCCTGGTCTAAGTACTGATATCGTGGTACATCGGCTTCCCAAAAGAAGAATACAAGCCGGTTCAACAAAAATTTCGAAGGTTGAAGCTCGACGTCCTGTTAAAAATAAAAGAAAAGGTAAAGAAATAATTTGACGCTGATTTCCTACAAGTGGTTAAATACTCGAAGTGGGTAGCCAATATAGTCTCCGTCTCTAAGAAAGATGGAGAAGTACGAATGTGTGTAGACTACAAGGATTTAAATATGGCTAGCCCGAAAGATAATTTCTCGCTGCCTCACATCGACACTTTAGTGGAAAATACGGCATGTTATTCACTATTCTCCTTCATGGATGGCTTCTCCGGATACAACCAGATTAAGGTGCATCCTGAAGATATGGAAAAGACCACATTTGTAACTTTGTGGGGAACATTATGCTATAAAGTGATACCATTCGGATTGAAAAATACGAAAGCAACGTATCAAAGAGCCATGGTAACTTTGTTTCATGATATGATGCACAAAGAAATTGAGGTTTATGTCGACGATATGATTGCATAATCCCGAACAGAAAAGGAGCACGTATAAGTCCTGAGGAAATTGTTCTTGAGGTTGAAAAAATTTTAGCTAAAGCTCAATCCAGCAAAATGTACCTTTAGGGCTAGGTCGGGAAAATTGCTAGGTTTTGTAGTTAGCAAAAAGGGGATAGAAATCGACCTAGACAAAGTCAATGCTGTATAGGAGTTGCCTCCACCGCGCACTCAAAAGGAGGTTTGGGGTTTCTTCGGGAGATTAAATTACATTGCCCAGTTCATTTCACAATTAATCGAGAAATGTGACCCCATATTCCATCTCCTTAAGAAACATAATCCAAGTGTATGGGATGAAGAATGCCAAAAGACTTTCGACAATGTTAAACATTACTTGTCCAATGCCCTAGTACTGATGCCACCTAGTTCAAATAAGCCACTGATATTGTATTTGGCAATATTTAAGAATTCTATGAGATGTGTACTTAGCCAACACGATGAGTCAAGAAGGAAAGAAAGAGCGATATACTACCTTAGTAACAAGTTCACTGAATGTGAGACAAGATACTCGCCAATTGAGAAGTTATGTTGCGCCTTAATCTGGACAACCCGAAGACTGAGACAATACATGTTTTACCACACCACTTGGCTCATCTAAAAAATGGACCCTCTAAAGTATATGATGGAGTCAACTACTTTAAATAGAAGAATGGCCCGATGGCAGATTCTGCTTTCTGAATTTGATATAATTTACGTGAGTTGGAAGACATTAAAAGGGAGTGCAATAGCAGATTTTTTAGCCAGTAGAGCTCTAGAAGATTACGAGCCTCTAAAATTCGATTTTTCAAACAACGATCTGATATATGTTGCGACTACTGAAGAAAGTGCTCAAGGAGAACATTCTTGGAAACTAAATTTTGATGAGGCTTCAAACGCTGTAGGTAACGATATTGGGGTAGTTCTGGTATCCCCGAATGGAGATCATTATCTCTTTACTAGTAAATTGGATTTTGATTGCACGAACAATATGGTAGAATACGAAGCGTGTATCATAGGCATCCGTGCAGCCATAGACGCAAGATCAAAGTACTAGAGGTATATGGGGATTGTGCACTAGTAATCTATCAACTCAAAGGTGAATGGGAGACAAGAGATCCTAAGTTGATTAGAAAGTTGGTCTTAGAGTTAATTAAAGAGTTTAATGACATCACATTCTACTACTTTCCGTGAGATAAAAATCAGATGGCTGATGCCCTAGCTACTTTAGCCTCCATAGTCAAAATGAACAAACAAGAAGAGGTAAAACCTATCCAGATGAGTATTTATGCGGCTCTGACTCATTATTACAATATCGAGAAGGAAGAAAATGATGATCACTCTTGGTACCATGATATACTGCGATACGTAAAGAATCATGAATACCCTAATCAGGCGACCAAGAATGATAAAAAGACGTTGAAGAGACTGACCAGTGACTACGTCTTAGACGGGGAGATCCTATACAACATAAGAAAAGATCAGGTGCTACTAAGATGTGTGGACGCTGTTGAGGCTAAAAAAATCTTAGAAAAAGTCTATGAGGGTGTCTGCGAAACACATGCTAATGGTTTTACAATGGCCAGACAAATCATGAGATTTGGGTATTATTAGTCCACCATGGAAGGAAATTGTATCAATTATGCCAAAAGATGTCATAAGTGCAAAATTTATAGAGACAAAATTCATGTGCCTCCTTCACCTCTTCATGTTATGGCTTCTCCATGACCTTTTTCTATGTGGGGCATGATGTCATTGGGCTGATCCCGCCAAAAGCTTCCAATGGGCATCGATTCATCTTTGTGGTTATTGATTACTTCACCAGTGGGTAAAGGCCACTTCTTACACCAATGTCACGAAGTCAGCAGTTAGCAAATTCTTAAAGAAAGAGATCATATGTCATATGGGATGCCAAAAATGATTATATCTGATAATGCATTAAATCTAAATAATAGTACGATAGCAGAAGCCTGTAGTCAATTCAAGATCAAACATCACAACTCATCACCATATCGCCCAAGAATGAATGGTGCAGTGGAGGCAGCCAATAAGAACATTTAGAATATTGTGGGGAAAATGACTAAAACTTATAAAGATTGGCGTGAGAAGTACTCTGGATCTCCTAAACTTATAAAGATCAAGCTTAAAAAAAAAGGGTCTTCGAGAAGTTAGTACCGAGAAGTTCATGCTGCGATATTTGGGGCACCTATTTTCATCTTACTAATTTTGTATTTTAGCAACGTTTGCTATCTTTGATTAATCTATTCATTTAAATTTCAACCTTATCCATTGTTACAATCTTTTTTAATCATTTTTCATTGAAATAACGATTAATGGACTAATAATATTCAAATAAAAAGATTTATGTATATTACTCAAAAAGATTTTCTAAATAGTACAAGGACGTAAAATAGGACCACTAGTCAGAACTGACCAAATCTAAGAGTTGGAAATGTTTGGGAACAAATAGTTTAAATTGTGATTATTTCTGTGGGTTTTTGTTAAAGATACCAAATCAGAACAAAAAGGCATGGTAACACATCAGTGATAGAATCTTAACGAACGACGAGCAATGTCAACCTAAGCGTTAAAAGGGGATCATTCTCGAAAAAAATGACATTATGCATCCATGTAAATATCATTCATACACATCTAGTTAGGATCATTTGATCATAACATCTTAATCACTTGGCATAAATATAGGCCCATGAAATGGATTCTACATGACACGCTCCGCGGAGAACAGTGTAACAAGATCAGTGAAGCCGCAAATCCTATACCCCTGAAGTTGCAGTGGGACGAATTGAAGTCATCATGGCGAATCTTATCTTTCTGAAGTTGCAGTGGAGCAAGTTTAAGCCACAAATCTTATCTCCCTGAAGTTGCAGTGGAGCAGGTTGAAGATAGCAAATCTTATCTCCCTGAAGTTGTAGAGGAGCAGATTGAATATAGTAAATCTTATCTCCCTGAAGTTGTAGTATAGCAGATTGAAGATAGCAAATCTTATTTCCCTGAAGTGGCAGTGGAGCAGATTGAAAATAATAAATCTTATCTCCCTGAAGTTGCAGTGGAGTGGATTGAAGATAGCAAATCTTATCTCCCTGAAGTAGCAGTGGAGCAGATTAAAGCTACAAGTCTAATCTCCCTAAAGTTACAGCGGAGTAGATTTAAGCAACAAATCCTATACATCTGAAGTTGTAGTAGGTTAGTATGAAACTACTTGAAAAAGATGAGCCCTAAAGAGATCGAGATTCGGCAAGACTAGACGAAATTTGTCTTCCTTAAAAGTTTTTGCTCCATTCTCATTACACGACAACGAGCAAAGATGGGCAGCTATGAGAGCCCAATTTCGCCCGGGCCCAATAATAAAACAAAACCAAATAATAAAGTCCAATTACAAATAGCCCAAAATTAGAAAAAAAAACCTAATGGCCCAGTGGCCCACAACCTAAACTAAGTTTTCAAAAAAGAAAAAAGACAACAAAAAACCCTAGCTGCTGTCACTCCTAGCGCCTGCCACCAACTGCTCTGTCAACCACCCCTACAAAAATCAGCAACACACGCAATAAACAGTGGCAAGAACAGTGAAAAAAATATATAAAAATTGTATGAAATGGCTATAAAAGCCATTTGGACAAATTTGTAATGGGTTTTTTTTTTTTGAAAAAAGAAATTGAATACAGAAAAAATAACAAAAAAAAACCCATTAAAAGACAGAGATCAAATCCTAACTTTAATCAAGAAGGTGATTTTATTTCTTTTCTGTTTATTTTTTTTCCGAAAGAAAAAAAAAACATATATATAAAAAAAGCGAACAAAAAAGAAAAAGATCGAAGTTGTTTTTTTGTTTTGTTTTTTTTTTTTTTACCTCTTAAGGCTTTTAGCCTTTAGATCCGGACTTTGGGAGCCAAATGATAAAAAAAAAAAAGGGGTCTTTTTATTTT
>JABEZY010257530.1:0-15003 GCA_013467495.1 Gossypium gossypioides | reverse complement strand
TTTCCATTGATGTTATTTAAGGTTTTTGAATGTTTATGGTAGATTTGGAAGCTATAAAATGTTTAACGATTATTTGATAAAGAAAATTTTGTTAATTTTTGCATTTAGGGACTAAATTTTGAATATGTCAAAAGTGACTTTAATTTTTTTTGTAAATTTGGATTTTTGAGGGATGTAGAAGGATATTATTGAAATTGGAATGAAAAATGAAGCTCAATTGTGAAAGTTATACTTGTTTTGGTTTTAGGGACTAAATTGAATAAAATATAAAAGTTTAAATAAATTATGTAAAATAGAATTAAAAGATTATAAGCATGAATTTGAGTATTATTATGAGATTGATATTGATATTTTGAATCTTAACTATTATATAGATCAAGTTGTTGACTTGGGAGAAAAATAGAAAACTGTCGAATAGTCTATGGTATCCAAAGTGTTATCGTTTTATCAGGTAAGTTCATAAGGTATAAATATGTTTAATTTACTGTTGAGTTTTATCTGTATGTTCATTAATTTAATTAGTAACTTGAATTGGCTACGGGTTAGTTCTTAAATTGAGAATTGAATCAAATTGAAATGGATTGTTGCAAAATGGTATAATGTGAGGTTAAATCCCAATGAAACTAGTAAAAGTCTCGTATACGAGGTTACAGGTTATTGCCCATAGGTTCCGACGTCCAGCATTTGTTGCAGACTTGAGAATACAGGAATAGGTTTCGAGCTCTAGTAAGTGTTGCGGACTCGAGAATACAAGTTTAGGTTCTGAGCTCTTGCATATGTTGCGGACTTAAGAAGACAAGAATATTAAGCCCTAGCCAGGCTATTTATCATGTAGGTTCAAACCTAAAGAGTAACTAGACACTATTATTTAAACCTGTATACGAAGTTCTTTTATAAAGTTTCATTGGGTAATATTGTGAATAAAAAAGTGATTTTACGCCATTGATTGTTGGTTAAGTTATGTATATGAGTTGAATAAAAGGTATAAGTTGGTTTGAAATGAAAATGAGAACATTTGAGGTTATATATGTAATTGAGCTCAAAATCTTATAAGTTGATATTGTTGGAAGCAATACCAAAACCATAAGAACAAGCAATTCCTCAAAAAGCTTGATCTTAAGTATCTTAAGTCTTGATGAAACATGAAACATCTCCATAATGTACTCCCTTACGTTTCCTTGACCCTTATACTTCATAGACATCATAAAAGTTAGAAGTGATGTCATATCAACCTTATCATTTTTGGAAAAAAAGTTCTCAATTTCGTCAAGAAAACCTTTGGCCTGAGTAATCTCTTCAGATTCTGTTTCCCTAAAGGCTTTAGGAATGTTGTGCTCATGATCATTAGACTCATGCGGTTTGAACGATCCCTCCTCTCAAAATCCCTTTTAGCATCAAGGGTGCTTGCCGCAATGAGAGCTGCAGGTTGTTCTTCCCTTAGTACAAGGTCTATGTCCATACAACCAAACACTATAAGTAAGTACATTTTCCATTCCTTAAAATTAGTCCCATTAAGCATGAGTATACAATTTATATTAGCAGATATTGTGGCAGTAGAAGATGAACTAACTGAATATAAAACAAAATAGATAAAACCAAGCTCACATCAATATTTATAAGTAAACAATAAATTCAAAATAATGACTAATCTCACTTCAAGATACCAAACACAATATTAATATCAAGTCTTTGGATAGTAATATTAGTAGTAAGCGGTACTGTTATTGCAGCAATCAAACATTGGCAATAAATTATGTCAAACAATGAATCAATCTTTGGACTAACTCATTGCTCACATAAATTACCTTATACTTGTTACACATTTATCACCACAAATGTCATTAAAATTCTATCAAATATTAACTTACCTTTGAGTCAATTAATAAACACATGAATCACAAAAATATATAATCATCTTGATATTTTAAATAAACTAATCTACGCAAAAGAGGTCACTTTGGTGGCATTCTATTTCAACTAATCTATTTAAAATATTAGACATCATTAATTAATTCCAAAGCTAAAATATGAATTTATTTGTTTTAAAATATTTCAAATTTAAACAAAAATAACTAGAATAAAGGTAAATCTCATCTCAAGATATCGAAAACTCCAGTAATATTTCATCTTTGGACAAAAATATTAACTGATAAGTAATATCTTAATGTAGTAATTAAAGATTGACAATAAAAACATTTCAAACAATAAATCTTCCGTTGGGTCGATTTATTGCTCACATGTAAAATCGAATAATCATTGCATATTTATTACCACAGCTGCACATGTAATTTTGTTAAATATTAACATTCCTTTGGGCCGATCAATATTAACGTAGCTTAAGTAACATGCTCCCAACCTTTTATATTTAAAAAATAATAATTTCAATATCAGAGGTCACTTTGGGAACTTATTATTTCAATTTAGTTATTTTAAATATACCAATATTCTAATTTAAAATTTTCATAAAGATCAAAACTAATTTTTTTTATTGCTCTATAGTTTCTGAAATAACCCAAAATAAGGGTGTGCTTGTGTCACCATCAGAACCGAAAACCTTAATTTTTTGACTGATTTAATTAAAAATAATAATGATAAATTAGTCATAGAACGAAAACAATTCCTTTTAACGATTAGATAATTCCATCATTACGATGCCATGATTGATATTTGAAAAACATAATTTATTTAGAATTACACTAAAATATCCAACATGTATAAACAATAAATTGATGAATAGAAAATTTTCCATAAACCAAACTATATAGTGTTAAAAAATAAAACAACTTTATTTATAAAAAAAAAAATCATGCGAATGCACTTCTAAAACTAATTAGTAATCTTTCCATATTCTGATAAATAAAAAATAGCAAGCATTACTAATTAATAAAGGATTGGTAAAGTTGAAAAGAACTGCAAGAAGAGGATTAATAATAGAGATGATAGCAAGTATGCTATGCCAAAACGAGGCCTTCCATAGCCATAAACAGGCACTGTTTTTTAGCTACAAAATCTCTACTCAAAATACTTCTTGAGTCTTTTAACAATTAATATCATTTGAATCTAAGCTTAATTTCTGATGTGTAGGATCCATAGTATGGCAAGCACAGAGCATACTCATAAACTCATGAGAGATTCATTCTCAGATTACCTTGAGGCTTTGCTCAGAAAAGAAAGAAGGAGAGAGTTTTAGTGAGACATGGGTATTAGGAAAACATTCTGAAATTTTTATTGATAGATTTCGATCTGCCTACAACTAAGTATCTTTCTCTCTTTTATAGGAAAACTTGGATAAGATTTTCCTACAATTGATAAGAGAGATATCAACTTTTTGACTACTAAGGAGATAAGGAGGAATCTTCTTTTACAAGCCCTTTTACAAAAGATAAAGTAAAATGATACAAACTTTTAATAAAGACCATTACTTTATAAATAAACGGAATCTACTTTTAATCACTGTATTTAGTACTGACATCTGATGTGAGGTTTTGCTCTTCAATCCTTGTCTAGCTTTAACCTGTAGAGTTTTTCTTTCCATTTGCTATCATTTGGTGAGCTGTCAAGGTTTATTGGTGTTGATTTGTCCTTATCCCAAGCTGGTGTGTCTTTCCATGCATTGCTGCAAAACTATGGGTAATCTTGTGACCATTCTTTTGGATCTAGAATATTTTCTAGATATGCTTTGAGTGCCTTTTTTAACTCCATCTGATAGGGTGTTGGTGGTTCTATATCAAAGTCCCAAGGTACTAGTACATCTCATGGTAGCCATATTTCTATAGGAATGGTTCTGCTGAGTTGGCAAAGATATTTTTGCAGCGCTTTGTAGTCATAGGGATTTGTATCAACCTCTGAGCTGTATGTTTTGTGGATCCAAGTTGTTGGAAATGCTCCTAATTGGGTTGATGCACCATTTTGCATGAAATATTGTGGTTTATAGAAAATAATTACTACACTTGAAGGAGGTGTTCCTTTGGATTGTTCAAGTGCCAAGGTAATCATATCCAACCACTGATTTAAAAGATTAAACCATTTAAGAAAGGTAGCTAAATTGTGGAGTTCTGGGTTTTCTTATCCTTGATAAGCAACAGTTAGAAAATATTGGGGTTCCAATATATCAAACTGTATCCCAATATGATATAAGTGGGTAAGATACCAAAAATCCATTTTAATTCATCAGGGAATTCGATAAATTAAAGTTTAATCAGATGAATAAATGGATATTCTGGATGTAGTCCCAAAGGTTTTAGGTATAACCCCCCAAAGTTTTTGAAAACATCATGTTCAGGGCTTCTTTGTGAAATCTTTTTTTCAAGGATTAGACTCAATACTTCAGGTGGATGTTCAGGATGTGAATTAGGTGGCACATATTGAGTACTGAAAAGAAGTGGAGGATGAGGGTGGCTTTTTTCTTTTAGAAAGATGAGGATGAATGTGTCATCATCAAAATTTTTCCAGGTGGTCTAGTTAAGAAGTCAGCTAAAACATTGGTTTTTCCCCTAATGTGTTTAACATCAAAAGAGTATTTGGAAAACCATTCTGACCATCTTAACAGCTGAGGATGAGGGACATCCTTTTCTTTGAACCTTAGCATTTTTGGGAAGGAAGACATGTCCATCTCTAAAAGGAAATGATATCCTATGAGATGAAAATTAAACTTTGAAATACCTTTTTTGACTGCAAGGATTTCTTTGAAGGTTGAATGGTAATACATTTTTGCATCAGAGAACCTTCTACTCTTATATCTGTAAAGGTATTTTTTTTCTTCAAAGCGTATGGCCCCCCAATATTTATCATTGGCATCTGTCTGGAGGATTCTTTTTCCTTCTGATGAAATATGTAATGGTGGCAGTTGCTGAAGTTCTTCTTTAAGTATTTTTACTGCCTTGGTTTGAGCTGTACTCCATAGAGGAGGGTCTTTCTTCAACATCTTTCTTAAAGGATTTTTAAATTTAGAGATTTTTAGAATAAAATCTCTGAGATAATTTACAATTCCTAAGAATTGTTGAACTTGCCTCTTTGATAAATTGCTTTCTGGAAATTTGAGTAATTCTTCGGCAATATGCTTGCCTGGCTGGTACTTTCCATCTTTAAGCTGAATGCCTAGGAACTCAATTTCATCTTTATTACTCTACATTTTTCTTTCAGCTAACATAATCCCATATTGTGGTGTCAACTGTTTGAATTGTTGTAATAGTTCTACATGAGCTTCTTGCTTTGAACTGTAAAGAAGTATATCATCAATATAGACCAAAGCATGATCCATAATGGGCTGGAAAATCTTTATCATGGCCTTCTGGAATAATGATGGAGCAGTCTTGAGCCCAAAGGGCATTACTGTCCATTGGAAATACTAATTTGGGATACAAAATCCTGTCTTAGGCCTGTCTTCTGGGTTAATTCCTAATTGCCAAAATCCTGCTTTCAAGTCAAACTTAAAGAAAACCTTTGCTTGAGCAAGACTTGAGAATAAAGAATTCCGATTTGGCAAAGGAAATTTATTGTCTTAGAGGAAATGGTTTAAAGGCTGGTAATTGATAACAAACCTCAATTTTCCCCTAGCTTGTTCAGCTCTTTTGTTGACATAAAACGCTTCACAAGCCCATTGGGAATTTAAACCTCTATCAACCCTTGTTGTTATAGCTATCGACATTCTTTTCCAGCTAACTTCTGGCGTTCAGGATTCATCACTGTGTGGCTAGCTTTGGTGGGGGTGATATCTTCATTCTTCTTGAAAGGAAGTGTGATAAAGAATTCATAATTTTTTCATAAAGGATTTTCACAATTTTGAAGAAATTTTGAATATGAATCAGCACATGCTTTGCCTTTTAATTCTTCAATTATCTCCTGGATCTTTCCTTCATGAATCATAAACAATCTGAGAATTTGGACAAAAGGTTTGAACATTTTTTTTTTGTAACGGACTCCATTTGGTAGTATCCTCATATGTTGGGCCTTGGTGTATAAGTCAAATCCAACCACAAAGTCTTTTCCAGGAAGGCCAGATCCCAATACTGTAGTCTTTACAGAACATCCTGGGAAAAATTAGATGTTAATGGGCTTACTAATCCAATGGGTCGCAAAGACTTGATCTGCCGCTGAATTGAAATAGAGGACTTTCGGCTTTCAGTATTCTGTGGGCAGTATCTTTGGATTCATGATAGTCTCAGCTGTTCCAGTATCTATAAAGGCGATAACAGTAATGGGCTTACTATATTTATCCAAATAAATTGAAATTAGAATGTGAGGAACAGAGACTTTTGTGGTAACAGAGAGGATCTGGGCTTTTTGGGATTTGATCATATAGTTATCATTTGATGACAAATCTGATTCTGAAGCCATTCCTTGGATTGCACATAATGACTGTTCCATTGGTTCATCATCAATAGAAAAGAAGGATTCAAGATCATCTTCTTCTCTGATCTTAATTCCTGATTCTTGCTGGATTTGTTGGATCATCTTGGACCCATTTTTGTTGTTTGGGCAATTTTTTGCAAAATGACCCTTTTGATTACAGATGTAACATATATTGGATTTGGTTCTCTTTTGAGATCTTTTTTTTCTTTAAATATCTCCATTTTTTCTCCTTCTAAATGATTTTGAAAAACCATGGTTTTTGAATTTCCTGAAATATCTTTTCTTCTTTGTCTTGCAATAGTAATGCTTTTCATGTCCACACTTGATTCACAGGTAAGAATCATCACAGGCTTTGTCCAACCGCTTGTCGCCATGGAGATAGTCTTTGAAAACCTTTTTCCTGTTGTATAAGTCTTCGAGAACAACATAAGTTTCTTGTTGGATTTCTCCTATTGTCAGGCTGAGGATGTTTCTATTTTACTTGTGGAGACTTTGGTTGATAGCAACTTGAAGAGGCTCTGGTATGGATGCGAGAACTACAGGTTTAAGACTTTGCTTTAGACCGAGTGAACAAAAAAGTTTGGTCATAGCATGGAAATGCCTAGATGAGTCTTTCTTGTTGTAGGAGCAACTTTTTCGTTTGAAGAATTCTCTTCTTTTCAAGGTCAGGAGATCTTCAGGATATCTAATAAAATGATTATGGATAATCCTAATGGCTTGGGATAAATATATTAAGACCAGAAATTGCATCTAATCTACTTGGCTGATCGAATTCCACCAGTCTCTTAACGTTCTTGTAAATCTAGAAACAAATTCTAACAGAATATTGTAATGACTTTCTTCTGTCAATTTTCTGGTGCCAAGCCATGAGTGAAAATCCTAGAGTCTTCTTGGCCATCTGGAAGTTGAAATGTCATCGAGGGTGAAAGTTGTTTTTCCTCCTAAGATAGATGGTGGAGGTCTAACATCTGATGTTTCACCGTTATTCCCTATTTCTTCATTTGACATTTCCACTTTAACTTCTGGTTGGGTGGTTGCTATCACTTGACTTTTTTCTTTTTCTGAGATATCATCAAAAGATTCTGAGACATCTTCACTGGATTCTTCAAAGGAGTTTGATTCCTTAGTGGCTTTTTGTAAGGCAGTTATTTTGGGAAGTATTTGCTGGTTATAATCCTTCAAGAATGTTGACAAAGGATTTGAATGGCCTTTATTCTTCTTAATCATCAGGGACTTAGACACTTGCCTTGATGTATGAGAATCCTCGTTTTGGCATAGCATACTTGCTATCATCTCTATTCTTAATCCTCTTATTCTTCATTTATAGGTCTTTTCCCCAAGAATTTATCTTCTTTCTACTCTTCTGCTTCTTCTTGTTTCTTCTTTTCTTTTGCTTTTCTTTTTTCTTTTTCTTTTTGAGCTTTGATTTGTAAAAACAAATCAAATGTGCTAGGTTTCTTCTTTTCATCTAGTGGCAGAAAAGTTAATCTCAACTCTTTTGGAGATGGTGGAGCGTCTATCTACCTTATTGAAGGGAACAATTCAATTTCATTCCTAGAGGGTTTAGGAGGTGAAATTTGTCCCGTTTCTTTTAACATCTTGATATGCTCCTTGAGATTTTGGATTTCTTTCTCTCTTTGAGCAAGATGAGAAAAGAAATCTTGTCCCGGGGCAGTTGGCTCTCTGGTTAGTTTTTTCAGACGATTTTACAATAAACGGATAAGATCATTTATCATTTTTTAGTTCTCATTAGCTCTAGCCTCAACTCTAGAAACTTTAGAGTCAATTTGATCAACTTTTGAATCTATGCTTCTGAGAATCGAGTTTTGAGCTAAAGTATTCTCTGTCTGCCAGTTGAGAGTTACTTCTACAATAGTAAATTTGGTTGTCTTTCATTCTTGATCAGCTTGTATTTTTATCGGGATTTTAAGGATATGGGTATATCCTTGAGTAGAAAATTTCTCAAGAGGAGAAAAATTATTGTGAAATGATGTAGTAGACTGGAACATACATATATCTGATACTGGTGGCTGTACAAATTCTAGGGTAGTCTTTCTAGCTTCTAGAAAACATCTTTGCTTTTGTACCCATTTATTGATCCTTTTGTAGCAAGGTTGCTTTAAAGGTTTTGAAATTCATCTCTGCTTCTGCTGACCATCTGGTGGTGAAGAAGATGGTTTTGATGGTGGTGATGTTGGTGGTAGGAATACATGATTTTTGGATCTTGTAGCTGAGTAATCTACAAGATAAATAAATTTCCCATTATCTTCTCCAAGTGGTCCGATGTCCGGGTCACCATCCATCCATCTTTTGTAGAATTCAGATTGGGTGGATTTCTTCTTCTTGCCTCCTTTCTTCTTGTGAGGCTTGTAGGCTGAGTTGTCCATACTCTCAATTCATTCTTCAAAATTCAGATTTGTACATAATTCAAATGAACACATAGGATCCCATAGACAGTGTCCGATTGTTGGGTCATTGAACATGTACAAAGGTTTCCTGTCTGTTTGAAAACTTTCTATCAAGGCTGCTTGTGGTCTTGAATTGAAGGGTTGGAATGGTTTCATCATCAATTGCGTAGGAAAAACTGATGGAGTTACTGATGTATTTTGGCTGAAATGGCTATGATCAAATCTAATCTCGCTGGTACCTTGAGTTACTGATGTATTTTGGCTGAAATGGCTGTGATCAAATCTTATCTCGCTGGTACCATCTCCTTTAGACACTATCTGCCTTTTAGTAAATCTAACTGGTTGTCTGTGTTCTTGGAGCTATTCGTAGTTTGTAACCCATTTTTCTGGCAAGAGTTTTAATAACTCTTTTTTCAGAATCTGTCTGGGTACATAGATACAGTGTGGTTCTTCTCTGGTGTTTACAAAAATTAAAAGTGAGTCATTAGAACCCTGATTTGAAAGTTTAAAAACATGGTCCCGAATCTTGTAAACAATCTGGTAATGGAGGGTAGCAGTGACTGCCGATTCCACCATTTTAGCTCCGACTATCTGGATTTGAACCTTTAAGGTATCCATCAGATTTGGATCTTGAAGTGACATGGTGAAATTGGGAAATAAAGTTACCATAATTAATCCAGAACTCAAAGTTGCTTCAACAGTTCTAATACATGCATCTTCATATCTGTGGTATCTGGAATCAAGAAGGGTAATTTTTGCAAACACTGGTTTCCCTGAAGTACCATGGTAGTTTAGAGCGAGTCTAATTGCTCCAAAATGGATATGGGTATATCAATTTTCTAGCCATGACTTAGGGAATTCTGCTAGAATCTTCAGAGTAACAAACTACTCTGATTGGCCACCATGGATGAGATGTTTGTCAAATCTGGAAGACTGCACATATTCACGAACACTCTTTGGCTTAGTCTGTATTAGAGACTTAATACTTTTTATAGGAGAGAAAGTGGATTTATGGTATGTAGAATAATGATTTACAAGTGGAAGATCAGTGAGTTTGATCTTTTCCTCTTTAGAGATATAAGTTACCTCATAAAGAGATGAGATCCTTTTTGATGAGTAAGATTTTAATGGAAGTGAAGGTAAGGTGATTGGGGTAGTGGAAGTTGAAGGACGACTAAGAACTTTGTTTGATTCCATTATTTAATAATTTTTTCTTTCCTGATTTATACCTGAAGGAAAATGAGAATTAATCCAAAACGCTGGCTCTGATACCAAAAGTTGAAAAGAATTGCAAGAAGATGATTAATAATAGAGATGATAGCAAGTTTGTTATGCCAAAACGAGGCCTTCCATAGCCATAAACAGGCACTGCCTTTTAGCTACCAACTCTCTACTCAAAATACTTCTTGAGTCTTCTCATAATTTAACTGAAGTATTCAATTAAAAACCAAAGCAACTTTTATGGATTGCATCAAACCAATTTAATAAGCAAAAAAAAGTTATAAAATTGGATAAAAAGCCTGCAAGAACCCTGTTTTGATAGCAAAAAGAAACAATATATCCAAACAACAAAATCCCATAAAAATTCAACATTCCACAAAACTTTGCATCTTTAAACAAGCAATATAAACTAAAGAAGCTAATCTTTCAGTCTTTGGATCACAATTCGACTAAAATCTTTTTATTTTCTCATCAATAAGCTCACACAAAACAACTAATCATTGGTAAATATATATACATGGCATTCAATCAAAAAACACTAATATTAAAATTCTAAATTTAAAGATTTAAAATATCATATCTATAAAATCTAAAAAATTGATCAATTCAAAATAATTGAGAATCAATTCATCCCAAAAAGAATAGAAACTTAATCAATTCGGCCCGTATTAATTTTTTTTAAAAATATAATACATTAAAAATACTAAAAATATTAAAACAAATGTTTTCCAACAAATTGAAAATAAATTTTAAAAAATATGTATACTTAAATAACACTAAGATATGTGTAACTTAACAAGCAAATGCCTCTAAAGTAGTGACAAAATTAACAATAAAACAAGAGTTATACAATAACAACAAAATAGTAGCAACATAATAATGAAATTGTAGCAAAATAGTGAAAAAAAAACAAGAAAATAGTAATAAAACAATAAAAAAACAGAAACAAAACAGTAAAAAAATAGCATTTTTTTTGCATATTCGGGCTAGGTCTGGACCAAAAAATTTTTACTCGAAGCTCGGCCAGTTTTCTAAACAAACCTTATTTTTTTGCCCAAGTTTATTTTTCAGGCCTATATTTTTACCCAAACCTTTCTATTTTTCATGCGGACCTTCGAGCCAGGTGGCCCCACCCATGGGCAGGTCTATTATATATGTGAGGTTCTTATTTTTCCAACACTAAAAAACTAAAAAAAAAAAAGAAACAATGGTAAAGTACAAAAATTGTCACTAAACTATTGACTTCGTTCTATTTTGGTCACTCAACTATTAAATTTTTTATTTAGTTACTAAACTTTTCGAAATTAAATATTTTAACCACTCTCCCATTAGTTATCGTTAAATGAGTGACAAAAATCTAACATGGGCTTTTTGTATTGGTCTAATAACAAATTTAGCACTCGAATGTTTACATATTCTATAAATTTGATCCTAAATATAAAAAGATAAACAAATTTAGCCTTCAATGTTTACAAAAATTGTCATTTTAGTTTAAATTCTAAAAAAATCAATAAATTTAGCTTTCAATATTTACAAAATGACAAATTTTGCTTCATAATAATTTTAGTTATGTTATACCCCGAGTAGTGACCCTCAACATACTTGTAGAGGAGCTTGACATGTCTCTACCATAGACCCAGAGTTAGTCCGTGAACCTTAGAGCTAGTTTGTGAACCTCAACTTGGCGAACTTCAGAACAAGGTGTCTCCATTAAGACTATGTAGGGACCACATGAAGAGCCAAAGTAATTGATTACCAGTCATCCTAAGACATCTTATCCTAGGACGTTACATCACTGTTACTACCAAGAGAACCAAGTTAGACTTCCACATCAGTGATCTTAGGACATGTATCTACACTTGTCTCCTACCGTAAAGGGCCATGCAAATAGCTCACAAACACTCACGTAAGCACTCTCTCTTCCTCATCTCCTATCCCTTTCAAAAGTTGAAACCCTTACCAACATTCACTTCATTTTTCTTTGTTCTACCACTATCATCTTCATCTTGTTTACTTCACCAGTCAACAAGTTCAAATTTAGATTGATGTTGAACTATTTTCCATACTGCTCTTTCAGTTAAGTAGTAGCTAGGGTTTTTTCTAAGCCACATATCAAACACTCGTGGGCCTTTTGACTTCTTAGGTGAAACTAGGGCCTTTTCATTGTCTCTTATTGTTAGCTTTGACTTCTTATGACTCACCTTATGACCTCCATGTTAGTATAAAACTCCGATGAGGAAAAATCTCGAGCACAAGAACGGAACTTGAACAGAAAATGAAAAATAAGACAAGGCTCCAATGCGTGTATCAAATCACTATCTTTAAGGTTATATTCCGTGTACAAAAGAGTTTCAAGCAAATTAACCTCGAGAATACAATGAGGCCAATGACTATTTGCGTTGTGCACCGACGAGAATAGTCCACTAGGCACAAAGCAATTTATAGCAAGAAACTCGATTTCTCCAAAGAATTTCTATAGTAATTCTTTATAGAATAATCTAATAATATGAAAAGAATGGAGGAATGATAGAAAAAATATTAGAACTTGTTGGTGTGATTTCCAAATGAAATCTTATTCCTATTTATAGGAATTTTCATGTCTCTTCATAGAGACATATTTCAATAGGTGTCTTTTCTAAATAATAATGTCTTTAAAAAGACACATAATTATTCATTTAATATTATAACTATTTAAGTAATATTGTTTGAATAGTTATAATTCTTTAAATCAAGTGATATAACTCTTAATCAATGACCAAAATATTTATCTTTTGATTAATTACACTTATTCAGTTATAATTATTGGAACATTATAAATATTTAAAAATGTTTCAACACTCCAAATGCTTGGAAAGATGAAAACCTTTTAGTACACGTCTTGCATGCAAAGGCATGATGACCAACCTAGGTTGGTTTGGCCAACTCTCTCGAAGTAACATCAAACAATCCGCCATATTCATAACATCAATTTCTTTGCCTCTCTTCATTATAATGTAATTTATGAACTGTTTTAAAAAAATTGAAAACTTTTATAAAAAATTTATTATAGTGACAATTTTTTTTAAAAAATTTGTCATTTTCTAAATAGTGAGAGTTATTTTTTTAGAATTTGAATTTAAATGATAAATTTTGTAAATATTAAAGGTTAAATTTGTTGAATTTTTTTATATTTAAGATTGAATTTATACAATGTGTAAACACTATAAGGTTAAATTTGTTATTAAATCAATAAAAAAAAGTTCAAATTAACTTTTTGTCACTCTTTTAATGACAACTAATGGGAGAGTGACTAAAATATTTAATTTTGAAAAGTTTAGTGACTAAATTAAAAAAAAATTAATAGTTGAGAAGATCAAAGTAGAACGAAGTCAATAGTTTAATGACCATTTTTGTACTTTACCCCCAAAAATAAATTTATTAGCTAATTTTGATTGAAAATATACAAAAATGGAAATAGAAAAAAAGTTCAATATAATATTTTTTTTCTCATTATATTAAAAGTAACCCTCAAATTGCAAAAGAAATATTAAATTACACAATGTGTAAATGTTGAGGGATAAAATTATTATCATGCCAATTATAAAAGTTGCTTGTTAGCTTATTGGTGACTAGAAAAGATAAAATTGAATAGTTATGTGATCATTTTATAATTTTTCATAGTTGAGTGAGTAAAAAATATATTAATAGCCGAGTGAGTACTAGTGTAGTTTGCCTAAGTTTAAAAAACAATCCAATATTTAATTAGACCAACAATATTACCCAACTTAAAAGCAGATTGATTTTATGGGCTCTACATACACAATATTATTACCTGGCAATGCAGGTTCAAGTGCCACGGGGTTAGAACTTTAATCTAGTAAATCGCGTAGCCTTAGGCAATTTCTTTACTTCAAATCCGCCCAAGTTAGTCTATTTCTCGAAAAGAAGAGAATTCTCAATGGAAATTCTCTAAGGTATCAAAATAAAGCGGAAGCAAACTCTCAAGTGAATAAGCAAAAAACGAACAGGAAAACCACAAAAAAATTAAGCACACCAAGTGTTTTGAGTAAATGCTCTCAAAGTATTTGTATTACCTTGAAGAATTACAACTAAGTGGTTACAAATGAGGGGAATGACTATATTTATAGTTGAGCTCTCTGATCCAACATCTAGTTTAAAAAACATAAATGATTGAGATTAAAGGCAATTTATAAGTTGAAATTCTTAAGGAATTTACAAGATCTTCTAATATTACGAAATATTTACTCTGGTAAAATACAAATTACTAAAATATTTACATATTCATCAAGTTAAGTAGACGAACCTTCAGTTTCTCTAAGTAATGCGTCAGTCATGTTGGGCCAAATGATTCCAAGTAAACAAAATAAATTATCAAATTATACCTTAATTATAGGCTCTTTTGTTCAGCTCGTAATACAAGACTTTAAGCACCAACGATACAGCAAAATAGTTCAATAACACAAAAGGCAAAGCTTGAAAGCTTGGAAGTTTATAGTACTATAGGTGGATGCACCATTTTTTTATTTAAATTATGTATTGGTAATAACACAAAAGGCAAAGCTTGAATCCTTATTTTGGGGTAAATTTTTCAAAATTTTCAATATTTATTATTGATGAATGACATTAAATCGGGTTGAAATAAAGCTCAAGCTTTTTAAGGACTTTCTTTTCTTTTGTTTATTTGTTATTAAGTTATTTATTAGTATTTCCATTTTAAAGTTTAAAGTTAAAAACTTTACTTGGTTAAAGGTTGAAGTTTAAAGTTAACTTTAATAATTAAGGTTTTAAGTTTTTTTTATTATTTATTACTATAATTCAGGAATGATTTTGTTTATCTGACAGAGATATTTTTGCAGACTTCTGTAGTGGCATAGGCTAAGTAATAATAAAAATTAGAGTATTCTAAAAATCATGTCTTGCTAAACTCTCTCTGTTCTCTTTCTGTCTGTTTCTAGTATATCTGTGAAAGAAAATCTCCCGTGAGTTTAATAGTATGCTCTGTGCTTGCCATACTATGGATCCT
>JABEZY010257370.1:0-16579 GCA_013467495.1 Gossypium gossypioides | reverse complement strand
ACAGAAAAGAAACTGAAATAATAATGGTAACGCCTTGTATTAATAAACATGATAAATCAAGTATGTTATCACAACCATCTCATGATTGATCTTTGGGCATACTTTAACATGAATTGGCCCAACGTCTATCATGCTACTCCACCTTGTTCTGCTTGTACCGCTCTCTGACCTTACTTTTTTGACCTACACTAATCACAGATACACCTTTTTCGGATCAAGTTTATTGGGGAAATCTACAGATATTAGATAACATGTTTTCCCTAGGTTTTCCTTATATCCCTCATTCTGTAGGTGACCACATTTAAAAGTTTCATTCTCAATATTGATTTTCATGATTAGTTTGTTATTTTCTAAGTCAATGGTGGACCTAAATTTAGCTAAAAAGGGTTTTCCTAAAAAACTAAGATCACAAAATCAACAGGGACTATAAAATTTCGCACCTTAACTAACACATCTTCAAGCACCCCTTTCAATTGTACCGAAAATTTGTTAGCTAACTATAGTGTAGTATGCGTGTTTTTTAGCTCCCCTAATCTGAGTTTCTTATATATTCATAAGGGCATTAGATTAATGTTGACTCCTAAATAACATAGGGCCTTACTAAATTTTATGTCCCTTATCTCTATTGGAATTGTAAAAATCATTGGGTATTTTAATTTTAGGGGTATCTGCTTAGTAATTATCGCAATGCAGGATGCATTTAAGTTAATTTAATCACCCTTTTTTAATTTTCCTACACCTAGCCCTTATCTCTTTTAGATACTTTGCATATTTTGGAATTTTTTTTCTATTAGCTCTATGAGGGGCAAATTAACATTAAGCTATTTGAATAAGTTTAGAAAACTTACAATTTTCGTTTCATCCCTTTTGCGTTTATCTTCTAACCGTGAGGGGAATGGTATCTGCGTGAGGATAGGTTCTGTGTTTTACTCAGCTTCTAGCTCAGCTACCTTCTCTGGCTCTATTTCAGCATCATCTCCTTGAAGGGTCTCTTCTTAAAGATCAGTAGCATCTTCTTCATCCTCCTCTAGAGTAGGGTTATTTTGGCTACTTAGTACTTTACTCGATCGGAGTGCTATTACTTTTACTTGCTCTTTCCCTTCTTTCCGAGGTTTATTTTCAATATTGTTCGGGATGCTTGTGCCAAATTTCCTTTTTATGTCTCCTATGCTCATCAATTGGCTTACCTAATTTTCAATCTTTTTCAATGTGGTTCACATTTTCGTGCATTCAGACTGTACTTGTCTTACCTTTATCTATATTGACTGCATCTCTCCCTAAATTTGATCTAACCTTTAACCACATACAATATGGTCATTGGGATTGGCCCTTTCCTGAATTTTCTACAAATAAGGAGGTCGGTAAGTAATGTTTTGTCTATTTTGATTAGAATTGTTACCTCTTCCTTGATTACCGCCCCATTTCAGATTTAGTTGGTCTCTCCAGCCAGGATTATAAGTGCTCGAATAAGAATTTCCACCCTATTCCAGATGTAATTCAAGTATTCGGCTGAATTCTTAGGATACTGGTCAATTGTTCTAACTACCTCGTGTATTGTGGGCCTATTGGATGCAGATTCTAATAAGCTAAGCTTGTCCAATATTTGTTGGTACTTATCTTCTTCGTGGAAAACTTTGGTCGTGGATGGTCTCGGACTATAAGTGAATCTCTCGTTAGGCCACTGGCAGGAATTCATCGCCATATTCTCAATCAATTGATAGGCATCTTCATATGTATGGTTCTCGTTAGGATCCTCCTGCAGTTCTACCAAGTCCTAACCTCAAGTGTGCATCCAGCCCACTGTAGAACATTTGCAAATGTAGCCATTCAGATAGACCATGGTGAAGGCATCTTTGTACTAGCGACTTCAGTCACTCCTAAGCTTCGTGAAAACTTTTTCCTCCCATCTGTTTAAAGGTTGCGATCTCTCTTCTTAGTTGGATTATCTTGCTAATAGAAAAAAATTGTACAAGAATTTTTCTACAAGTTCATTCCACGTCGTGATGGATTCTAGTGTTTGCGAGTTTAACTAGGAAAAATCGTTATCTATTAAGGAGAAGAGGAAAAACTGAAGACGAATAACGTCATCGATGAACCCATTAAATTTAAAAGCATTACAAAGTTGGAGAAACCGTTTTAAATGCTGGTTCGGGTCTTCCATTATAGTTCCTCAGAATTGCAGGTTTTTTTGAATCATCTGGATCATGGTTAGCTTTATTTCAAAATTATTGGTTGTGATAGTTGGCCTTATGATGCTGCCTTGTATTACATCAAGATTCGGTAGCATATAGCCTCTCAAAGTGTGCTTAGCCATTGGTGGCTCTGTTGGTAATTGTGGTGGTGCTGGTAGATTTGGTAAGTTAGGATCGTCAAAAAGCGGATATCTCGTGCTGGATCAATTACAACAAGTGGGTTATTTTACATCTGTTATTGTTATTGTTGCTGTTGACAATTTCTACATATGAGTATTTCTGGATCAATGGCTGGCTCTATAGGCGTACCCCTACTTTGAGTCAAACACTAAAATCCACAAAGAAAAGAAAAAGTTAGCAAATTAAATGAATAAAAATAAAAATGAAAATACAAATCATATCTATAATTTATATTTTCCTAACTATCCTATTAAGCGCAAAAATTAAAATTAATTCAATGGTATTGCCTCCCTATCGCGTGTGAATATGATATGCGAATTGTGCAAGTATACACATTGAATCAAGTAATAAAATGATAAGTGAGATCGTCTCCACAAGGATCAGAAATGGTCAAGTTATGATAATGATTAATGTTATGGCAAATCCGAGTTAAGTACATAGTGATAAATTAAAATAATAATGATGAGTGCGAAATGTAAACTAATTGATATTGGAAAGTGCTAAGGCAAAGTAAGAGCAAAAATGTAATGGCAATTACAAGAATAATTACGTGAATAAAATGCGAGCAAATAAATAAATAACTAAGAATGTTATGGCAAAGATGCTACGACAACGGATTGAAGGTCTATGATATTGATTGGAAGGTTGAGATTACTAAGAATCTACCCTTACTTTCAGTAATGCCTCAACAAAATCATATTTAATCTACTACTTAGAAGAGACTTAAAATGACCTACTTCTTTCAAGAGCAAGATCTCAAGTTATCTGGCCTGTGCCTATAGGCCTTATTACGGTACTCTGCATTATTTTGTCTTCATTCCATATGAATGTTGCTATATGTCTAGAGTCTACTATAAGTATCTGTCGAGTACTTGCTCATATCATTCAATTTTGGTCTAACTAATCCAGACTTTTCAGAATTAGATTTCGTTTTATGGGTATACTGCACATTCATCTATGTCTAGAGAATATACGCATACATTTTAGAAATAAAAACAATTGAATGAAACAGCAAGTTAAATAAAATATATGCTTCAACCATTAAAGAAAATAAAAGTTTTCATCATGTAATCCCGATCTTATGAGATTTAACTCATGGATTGGTGATTAAAATTCAAGTTCAAAATAACATCCAATATTGTTTTGATCAATTCAATTTACGAAGAATATAATAAGAGATAATGGAAGAACTTAGGAAGATGGTTGTCGCTAAATCAATCCTCAATCTAGCAGCATAGCGTCCTGTGATGGCTGAGAGGGACTGCTTTCAGTCTTCTATTTTCGTCTCTACTAAGCCGCTACCCTCTATTGCTGCCTTTGGATCTCCACACTTAGGGTTTCATCCTTTGGCTTTTTATAGGCTTTTTCTTCCTAGAATAGCTCAAACACCCTACGATATATTCTCCTATTTTTTAGGCAAATTTTTTTGGTACAAGTAGAGTTGGGCTGAAATTGGTCTGTGATGAGTGTTGGCTCGATCATCTTCCTGAATTTCCACGGCATACAAGGTGGCAAACTATCCAACCTTTTGCCTCAGCAAACCTTCACTCCTTTATTTCTTTCTCTACATCTTGTACTTGCCAAACCACCAAACACGCCCCTTCCACACACGATTAAAAGTATCTAGTAGGTAAACATAGTCCAAGCTCTTAATGCAAATGATAAAAATACTAAAAAGTGTCCTAAAATGCCACTGAGTGTACCCAAGTACAAGCGATTAGCTAGGTCTAAATGCATGAAATATAACTCCTTTCAAGAGTTATCACACCCCCAAACCTGAGTTATTGATTTTCCTCAATCAAAATATACATGAATGCATGTATGCAGCAGTATTGCTAGTGTATGTACCCATCTTGTACTGTCAATCTACTCGAAGACCAATATATACATCAATTCTCAGCCATCTTTAAAAAAAAATGTTCGAGTTTCAAAGGTTTGATTTAACAAAGATAGTGAAAAGAAATTGCTCCATAAAAACAAGATTTTCTATGTTCAATGTATGTTCTAGCCATAGCAAATATCTCCTAGCTTACTCAGTTCATTTGTTACCTAAACTCAAGTCACTCTTGCTTTAAGCATACTTGTATAAACATACCATTTTTTTTGTTTGTTTTTAAATAAAATATATTAGTATATTAGAGGATTTAGCATGTCACAAAATTCTTTGACTTGATAATCACAATGGAGCATACACCGAATTACCTAATACTCAATCATTTCATAATTTAAATAGAAATTACTTTTGAAGCTAAGGCTTTTAACTTTGAAGATGGATGGAGCAAACAACTACCTCCTTGCTACTCAGCCCGTTACTACAGCGGAGTGCCCTTAATTTATTTACTTTCTTTTACACACTCTTACTTAAACTCACCTTTCTAGTCAACAACATGATGGAGAAAACAAAGTTGTGTTGACTTACTCAGTAATTCTAAGCATTGGAGTGCCTACTGTCTTTTACTTATTAATGTCAAGGTAAAATGACAGAATTTGGTTTCAAAAGTCCCTAAGTTCATTAGAAAATACTCACTATAACCCCCAAAAAAATTGAGTCTAGGACATCTCCTTTTTAGAAATTAATTTCCAAGCAACCAATCTTAAGCTAAAATCACCTAATCCACTATAACATGTTTTAAGTGTATTGAAGAATCTAAGCTCATCATCGAATATCATAAGTACTAGTTGTACTCCTCATAGGCAAATAGTACATAATAGTTACATTGCTATGGCAAAGCAGATTCAACTAAACTAAAATAATTATACTAAAATGATCACACATACTAAATATAAAATGCAGCCTAAATGCACAACACACCCCCAAACCTAAGGGATACATTGTCCTCAATGCATGACTAGATATATAAGAGAACAATCAAAAGATAAATTTTTACAACAAATGCCATAGAAAAAGAAATGAAATGCAAGATGCATTAAAGAGAGAGAAAAAAAAACTTAGTTGGCTTGGACTAGTATGTATATACTTTTTTTTGCCCAACAAGTAGATTTCCAAGCACTGACCTTGTACTACCACTTTCTCTTTTTAGGGGTCAATTCTTTCCCCTCCTTGTCAGTCTCTGTTAACTCGTCGATTAGACGATCAATGTCGCAGTCATGTGTAGGTACGGGAGCTAGTGGCGAAGGTGGAACAAGGTTTTTCCATTTGGTGGTGACAGTGATGGAATTATCATCCTTTTTTCATTCTTCTTTCTTCTCAGCATTTAGGGATGCCATCTTTTAGGGCTCTTCAGCAGTAGTTTGAGTAGGTGCCTCGGCAGCAGGTTGAGTGGGTGCTTCAGCAGCAGCTTGAGTGGGCTCCGTGGCAGCATCAGCAAGTGGGAGCAAGATGGCTAGGAAGACAGGAAATTCTGGTATTGGCTTTGTAAAATTTTTTTGCAGAGATTTCCTTAGAGCCAAATCCCTACTTCTTACATAAGCCCAATATTCAGCTTGTAATAGCCCGTTTCTAGTGAAATCAGAATAGTGGTTATGGACCATAAATTTGATGAGTAAATTATTATTTTATTATTATTTTAATGTCTATGTGATGTTAGTAAGGTCATACTAAAATTTCGTTAAGAAATTTTGATGTTTGCATGCTTAATTAAATAAAAATGACTAAATCGTAAAAGGTGCAAAAGTGGAGTTCTATTAATAAAAAGGGTCAAATGCATATGAAACTTTAAAGTGAGAGGACTTAGATGGTAATTACACCATTTAAATAGTTAGTGGACTTTTATGGACGCAAATTAAGTGATTTTTAAGTTAAAATGTAAGGTTAATAAAGTAATTTAATTAATAAGTTAAAGAAAAATAAGTAAAAACAAATTTATCATATTCTTTAGTTGATATTTCCACCGAAAATTTGATGAAGGAGAAGCCATAGCTAGGGTTTGAAGCTTCGATCACTTATATAGCTTGCATGTAAGTGATTTTGATATCGTTTTTAATGATTTCTATGTTTTTGAAGTCGTTTTAGCTTAACCTAGCTAGCCCGGGGATCAATTTGCAAAATTGTTAAAGATACAAATGACATGTCATTAGGGATTTCATGTTTCGGGTGCTAGTCTTGAATGTCTTACCGATGGTTGAGGTCCTGCATTTGTTACGGATACTCCACAGCTCGTGTAAGCAATGATGTAAAGGAAAGGTTATGGTTATATGTTTAAGCACACTTTCTATAAGCTTTCCCTAGTATCCGATGATATTCTAAGTGGTTTAATGGGCATGAAAAGGAAAGGAATGGTAAGTGTTCAAGTGAACTATATCATGTATTCATGGAAAGGAAATGGTGAATTCAAATGAAGTATGTTCATGTACATGTGGCTTACCTTATGTTTCATTCAAGTGAATTATGTTTGAATGCACTAACATGTGTTAATGATGGTGCTTAAGCTTGTGCCAAGCTTGTGGTTGGATTAAATTATGCTTATTCTTAATGTTTTGAATTGAAATGGTAAGTTATGTTTCATGTTTTACGAATTTACTAAGCATTATGTGCTTACGTGGTTTTCTTTCTCATGTTTTATAGATAATCGGAAGCTCAATCAGTTTGGAAGCTCGTCGGAGATCTATCACACTATCCAGCATAAATATCGATAGTTTTTGATGTTTTGGCCAATGTTATAATGGCATGTATAGGTGGACTTGTGTTGGTATCTAGTTGAATGTAGTTGAAGATTTTGACATGTATAAGGTGGTTGGTTTTGGTAACTTTTGATGCTTGCCAAATTATGTCATTTTGGGCATTTGTGATGCATGATTGGTATGGCTCAAATGGTATGTTTATGTTGAAATGCTAATGGTCATGATTATGGTATGTTTTGAGATGGTATTGAACTAGATGTGTATGTTTGAAATATCGTAAAGTATACATGTTAAGTAAGTTTGGATGTTTGCATTTGAGGTGCCTTGTATGGCATATTGGTTGAATGATCATGGACTATTGAATTGGTCATTTTATGTAGGTTTTGGTCATGTTTTGATGCCTTGATAATGTGCACAAAATGCCTTTAGGTGTATGCATGGTTTGCTGTTTGAAATAGCTTGATTTTGGGAAAATTTATGTCCACATGGCCTGAGACATGGGCGTGTGACTCAGCCGTGTGTGACACACGACATGGCGACACGGCCGTGTGCCCCTATAGGTTCTATTACATTCAATTCAGGCTGTTACATGACCTAGCTCATGGGCTAGCACATTGGTGTGTGGGGCTATTTCGAGAGTTACACGGCCTGACATACGGGCGTGTGACTTGGCCGTGTGACCCTACTCAAAGAGTTACATGGGTAAGGACACAAGCTAGGACATGGTCATGTGTCCCTATTTCGAATGTTACACTGCCCGAGACACGGGCGTGTGTCTCAGCCGTGTGAGGCACACGGTCGTGTGACCCCTGTAGTCAAATTTTTCTAACTTTTCCTTGAACTTTCTAAGTGTAACCAATTTGGTCCCGAATTGTTTCTAATGTATTTCTAGGGCCTCGAGGGCTCGATTTAGGGACGATATGTATGTGAATGAATGATTTGTGTTATGTTTATGTCAATGAATGATTTGTGTTATGTTTATATTAATGTATGAAATGTATGTTGTAATGTTTCGTATGTACAGTAATACTCCGTAACCCTAATCTGACGACGGATATAGTTTAGGGGTGTTACACAGCTTGCTACTGCTGGGATTGTGCCATCTCCTCATCCAGGTGAAATTGTTGGATTTCAAAAAGGGACATCCTTTGCTCTAACTGCTTCGAAGAGTGCACTATTTACTGTTCAAGGGAGTTACGAGAAACTGGAGGTGCTGTCGTGGGATTATGCGCAGCAGAGGAGGTGGTGGCATGGCTATGCTGAGTTGCCCTGGATCTTGGAAAAGATGGTCCTGGTTAGCCCACCTTTGTTGGGGGTGATATACTCCTCCGCATTGAGAGGGACTTGGGTAGTTTGACATAGGGCAGTAATAAGTGAGCGAAAATTTAAGCTACCCGTATTCTTCTCAGCACACCGATGTACTTATTGAAAAATGATCCTCTCAACATTAATCTTTCTCCCTTTTATAATGGAGTGCAACAAAAGTATTCTTTCTTCAAAACAGTGGTATTGTGCGTAGATGACATAAATCGAATTCTTAGAAAATGATGCAAAATTTTCCCAATGGGCTTCAACAAAGCCTTCTCAATAGTATAACATTCCTGGCTAGAAACAGTCCATCGTGTTCCCTCAATACATACATCCTCCAATACCTGGTTTCAACCCTCGACAGTAATACTTTCAGCAAACGGCGTGGTTTCAACCCCATTAACTTTAAATATGACCCCCGTTTTCAAATATTTGATATTAACAACTTCATAATGATACACTCGGGCTACTTCAGAAGGACCTGACCAGCGAGATTTTAATTTACCAAGAAACAAATTGAGCCTAGAGTTAAAGAACAACACATGTTGTCTTGGTTCAAATTGTCGCGACATGATTCTTTTATTGTGCCAAAGCTTGGTCTTTTCCTTGTATAGCTTAGCATTCTCATATGCTTGTGGTCAGAACTCCTCCATTTCATTCAATTCTAACAACCTTTTGTGGCTAGCAGTAACCCAAACCATCTTTAGCTTCTTAATAACTCAAAATGTTTTGTGCTCAAGTTCAACAGGAAGGTGACATGGCTTACCAAAGACAAGCTTAAAAGGTGACATCCTCAATAGAGTTTTGTATGTGGCACGATACGCCCACAAAACTTTATCCAACCTGGCAGACCAGTCCTTACTAGTAGGATTCACCACTTTTTCTAAAAAAAATTTAATTTCTCTGTTCGAAATTTTAGCTTGTTCGTTTGTTTGGGGGTGATATGCCGTGGCAATCTTATGTTCACCCCATATCGCTACAAAATATTAGCTACCAACTTATAATCAAAATGAGACCCCTCATCACTAATAATGGCTCTAGGTGTACAAAATCTTTTAAAAATATTCTTGTGTAAAAATTTCATTACTGACCTTGCATCATTATTAGGAAGGGTAACAGCCTTGACCTACTTAGAGACATAGTCCACTGCTAATAGTATGTACACCTTGCCCACTGATAATGGAAATGGACCTATAAAGTCTATTCTCTATACATCAAACAACTCAATCTCTAGTATACTTTGCAATGGCATTTCGTGTCTCCTAGATAGATTTTATGTTCTTTGACAACGGTCGCGTGATTGATAGAATTCATGAGCATTGTTGAACAGACTTGGCCAATAAAATCCTGACTGAAGTACTTTGGCAGTAGTCCTCATCCCTTCAAAATGTCCTTCGTACAGAGATGAATGACAATGCTATAGAATGCTACATATTTCATCATCAGAAACACATTTCCTAATCATTTGATCAGTACAATGTTTAAACAAGAAAGATTCATCCCAATAATAGTGTTTGGCATCATGAAGAAATTTTCGTCTTCTCTGACTATTGAGATCAAGTGGCAACACACTACTCTCTAAATAGTTCACTATGTTGGCGTACCAAGGTAATGTCGTGGCAATTAACAACTGTTCATCTGCAAATTCTTCTTTAATAAATGTATCATGACTACCACCACTTCTAGATTCTATCCTCGACAAATGATTAGCCACTTCATTCTCAGTCCCTTTCCGATCTCTAATTTCTAAGTCAAACTCCTGCAGCAACAGTATCCACCTAATCAACCTCGGCTTAGCATCTTTTTTGCTCATTAGATGCTTAATAGTAGAGTGATATGTATAGACTACAGCCTTTATACCAACTAGATACGAACAAAGCTTATCAAATGCGAACACCACAGCCAATAACTCCTTTTTTGTGGTGGTGTAGTTAAGTTATTCTTCTGATAAGGTTCTACTAGCATAGTATATTACACGCAATATTTTGTCTCTCTTTTGCTCCAATATGGCTCCCACAGCATAATCGTTGGCGTCACACATGAGGTCAAAAGGTAGTGTCCATTCCAGAGCTACTACAATTGGTGTTGTTGTAAGTTTTTTCTTTAAATTTTCAAAGGTTGCCAAACACTATTCATTAAAATTGAAAGGTCTATTTTGCTCCAACAAAGTGCATAAGGGTTTAGATATCTTCGAAAAATCCTTAATTATTCTCCTATAAAAACCTGCATGACCTAAAACTTCTAATACCCTTGACATTGGTAAGAGGTGGCAATTTTTCTATCACTTCAATTTTTACTCTGTCCACATCAATTCCTCTTTGTGATATCCTATGCCCCATGTCAATTCCTTCACAAACCATGAAGTGGCATTTCTCCCAATCTAAAACAAGATTCGTTTCTTCACAGCGGCACAGAACCAAATCCAGATTTTTCAAAAATCCTCAAAATCATTCCCAAACATAGAAAAATCGTCCATAAAGACTTCAAGAAAAATTTTCACCATGTTAGAGAATATGGCCATCATACAATATTGAAAAGTTATCGAAGCATTACATAACCTGAACGGCATCCGTCTGAATGCAAAAATACCATATGGACATGTGAAAGTTGTCTTCTCTTGGTCATTGGGAGCTATGGTAATTTGATTATATCCTGAATAACCATCCAAAAAGCAATAGAATGATTTCCCAGCTAACCTATCCAACATTTGATCAATGAATGGTAGGGGAAAATGGTCTTTCCTCATTGCCTTGTTAAGCTTGCAGTAATCCATACATACTCTCTATCCCGTAATAGTGCGAGTTGGTATGAGATCATTATTTTCATTACTTACCACTATGACACCTCCTTTCTTAGGTACACATTGCACAAGACTTACCCATGAGTTGTTTGAAATCGGGTAAATAATGCCAATGTCAAGCCACTTAATGATCTCTTTCTTGACAACTTATTTTATGATCAGGTTCAGTCTTCATTGCTATTCAATGGAATTGTTAGGGTAATATTCCAACAAAATCTTATGCATGCAAAATGCAGGGCTAATTCTCTTTATATCAGCCAGGGTCCATCCCAATACCCTCTTAAATCGCCAAAGAAATTTTAACAACCTTGCCTCTTGCTCGAGTGTTAGCTCTGTAAAAATTACTACCGAAAAATTATTATTGTCGCCCAAATATGCATACTTCAAATGTTGTGGCAAAAGTTGTAACTCTAGTGTAGAAGGTTCCGCCATAAAAGGTTTAGGCAGATTGAAAGGTCAATTTGATAAACCAACGGTTCAAACTTCTTCCCTAGTCTATCCACCATCTGCTTGGCTGCCATAAATTCACTGAATTCCTCAAAACTTACTATATCAATTTGCTCAATTGAGTCTTCATCATTATTAGAATTGTTGTGGCAATATATGGTGAATTCCTCCAATGCTGTTTCTATTAACCAAATGGTGTGGCATTCATCATTAACATTAGTACATTTCAAAGCATCAAATACATTGAAGGTAACCTATTGATCATTTACCCTCATGGCCAGCTCGCCTTTCTATACATCAATCAGCTCGCCTTTCTATACATCAATTACAGTCCTGCTAGTAGCAAGAAAAGGTCTTCCAAGAATAATTGGCACATCTTGGTCAGCTTCACATTCTAAAATAAAAAAATTTGCAGGAAAGATAAATTTATCTACTCTTACTAGCACATTTTCAATTTTACCTTCTGAATATGCGTAGGACCAGTCAGCCAGTTACAACGTAACCGTAGTAGGTCTCACTTTTCCAATTCTTAGCTTCCTGAAAATAGACATAGGCATTAGATTTATACTCACTCCTAGATCACATAACGCCTTACCAACATAATGATTTCCAATTGAATATGGGATAGTGAAACTCCCTGGGTCCTTCAACTTTGGAGGTGATTTATTAGTCAACATTGCTGTGTAATCTTTAATAAGAGCAGCAGTATCAAATTCTCCCAATCTGTGCTTCTTTGATGATATATCTTTTATAAATTTCACGTAGTTAGGCATTTGCTCCAAAGCTTCAACCAGTGGTATGTTAATATGGATTTGCTTCAAAACCTCCAAAAATCTTTTGAATTGAATATCCTGTTTAGAATTATGAAATCACAGAAGAAAAGGTAAAAGTGGTCATCCTTCAGGTTGTTGATATTGTTTTGCCGTGGCATTCTTATTGACAACATGTTCTGATTCTACCACACCATTTGGCTGCTTACCCTTTTTAGGTTCGTTATGTTTTCCAGATGACTATGGGATCTTTACATGGTTGTTATTCGAGTTTTCCTTTTCCACCATGGCATCTTGAGCAATGTTATCAAGCTAAGTTCTGCTTCTAAGAGTGATGGCCTTGTACTGTTCCTTCCCTTGTGTTCTAGAATTCTCGGTATCACTTGACAATGCTCTTTGTAGCCTTGAATTTAAAGCATTTGCTATTTACCCCACTTGATTCTTAAGAGCTTGGAGAGAAGTAGCTTGAATTTAAATTACGACATCATTCTTGGCCATATATTCTTTCAGCAAAGCTTCAATAGATGATGATGATGAAACCGATGCCTGACCTTGCTGGACATTTTGCCTCGGCATAGGTTGATTATAACCAGTCAGTGCATTGATGGCATTCTATCTTGTTTTATTGTTAAAATTCCCCGCACCTAGATTATTCCAACTAAAGTTCGGATGTTGCTTCCTCCTAGGATTACATGTGATGAAATAGGGGTTATTGTTCCGGTTGAAATTACCCATGTAGTACATAGATGCTAGGTTTGATGGGCATTCATCAAACACATGGTCTTTACCACAATAAACACATGATAGTTCAACTGATTTTAACTCCTGGACTACAGTAGGCCTTTTTATTGTTTTAATCATATTATCCAAAAAAGATACATGGGCTATCAATGAAGTGATTGCGTCCAGCTCTATAGTACCAGCAGCTCTCTTGCCTGTCCCAACTCTTGTGGTCGGATATTGATAATCATTGTTGGCTATCTTTTCCAAAATCTCATATGCTTTATTATATGATTTATCGAACAAAATACCATTGGCCAAAGCATCAACTACCATCCTCGTATGCACATTCAACCTATTATAGAATATTTTCATCTGAGTCTAGTGTTAAAATCCATGCGTCGGGCACTTCCGAATTAAGTCTGTAAATCATTCCCAAGCTTCATATAGTGTTTCATCATCAAGTTATCGAAAAGATGTGGTGTCATTTCTAAGCTTGGCATTCATATTTGGGGGATTATATCGTAGCAAAAACCATTGGAAAAGATCATTCCATGATGCCACTATTCTTGACGGCAAATCATTCAGCCATGCTTTTACACGATCTCTTAAAAAATATGGAAACAGTTTAAGTCGTAAAGCGTCTTCAAGCACATCTTGTTGCCTAAACGAGTCACAAACCTCTTGAAAAAGTTGTAAATACAGTCTTGGATCTTTAGTGGGCAGTCCACCAAACTGTCTCACTGTTTATAACATCTAAAATGTTACCAGTTTTAGTTCAAACAATTGAGTCTATATTTGTGGTCTGACTATCCCTGGATTCAGGTCATCCAAAATTGGCACAACATGCTCTCAAATTGGTCTATCTTAGTGATTTATCACCCCATGAACATGAGGATTAGCGCCCTGACCATTCAAATTATCATTCATAACACGTATCACCCTACGAATAGGAAGATTAGCATCTTGACCATTCGGATTATCATTGAGACTAGGATTATTCCCGTTCCTAGTCATTATTTGCAGTTCTTTCTGCCTTCTTCGAAAAGTTCTTTTGATCTTTGGGTCAAAAGGATATTCTTTGTTAGTAGGAATGCCTCTTCTCATGCACTAATGGCAAACATGTAGAAACTAAATTCAACTAAGTTAAATAAAACTAATAGAATTAAGTAAAATAACCAAACCAATTTACACCAAATTGTCGATCCCCGGCAACGACGTAAAAAACTTGTCGCATGTGAAAATGATATGGGAATTGTGCAAGCATACACGTCGAATCAAGTAATAAACTAATAAGTGAGATCGTCTCTACAAGGATCAGATTAGGTATAGAAATGGTCAAGTTATGATAATGATTAATGTTATGGCAAAGCCGAGTTAAGTACGCAGTGATAAATTAAAATAATAAGGATGAGTGTGAAATGTGTACTGACTGATATTGGAAAGTGCTAAGGCAAAGCAAGAAAAAAAATACAATGGCAATTACGAGAATAATTACGTGAATAAAATATGAGTGAATGAATAAATAATTAAGAATGCTATCGTAATGATGCTGCGAAAATGGATTAAAGGTCTACGATGTTGATTGGAAGGTTGGGATTACTAAGAATCTGCCCTTAGTTTCAGTAATACCTTAGCAAAATCATACTTAATCTATTGCTCAGAAGAGACCTAAAGTGACCTATTTCTTTCTAGAGCAAGGTCTCAAGTTACCCGGCCTGTGTCTATAGGCCTTATCACGGTACCATGAACTATTTTGTCTTTATTCCATATGAATGTTGCTCTATGTCTAGAGTCTTCAACAAGTATCTGCCGAGTATTTGCTCATATCATTCAACTACAGTCCAACTAATCCAACCTTTTCAGAATTAGATTAAGTTTTATGGGCATACTGAATATTCATCTATGTCTATAGAGTATACGCATACATTTAAGAAATAAAAACAATTGAATGAAATAGTAGATTAAATAAAATATATGCTTCAACCATTAAAGAAAATAAAAGTTTACATCATGTAATCCCAACCCTATGAGATTTAGCTCATGGATTGGTGATTAAAATTCAAGTTCGAAATAACATCCAATATCGTTTTGATCAATTCAATTTATTGAGAACAAAATAAGAAATAATGAAAGAACTTAGGAAGATGGTTGTCACCAAATCAATCCTCAATCTAGCAGTATAGCGTCCTGTGATGCCTGAGAGGGACTACCTTCAGTCTCCCATTTTCGTCTCTACTCAGCCGCTACCCTGTATTGTTGCCTTTGGATCTCCACACTTCGGGCTTCCTCCTTCAACTTTTTATAGGCTTTTTCTTCCTCGAATAGCTTCAACAGCCCACAATATCTTCTCCTTTTTTTTAGGTATATTTTTCTAATACAAGTAGAGTTGGGCTAAAACTGGTCTGCATGAGTGTTGACTCGGTCATCTTCCTAAATTGCCACGGCATACAAGGTGGCAAACTGTCCAACCTTTTGCCTTGACAATCTTTCACTCCTTTATTTCTTTCTCCACATCCTGCACCTGCCAAACCACCAAACATACCCTTTCCACACACAATTAAAAGTATCTAGCATGTAAACATAGTCAAAGCTCCTAATGCAAATGATAATAATACTAATAAAATGTCCTAAAAAGCCACTAAGTGTACCCAAGTACAAGCAATTAGCTAGGTATAAAGACATGAAATATAAATCTTTTCAAGAGTTATCACTCCCAGACAATGGCGCCAACAACTTGACCGCCTCCTGATGCACCAACGTTGGAATTGAGGATACTACAACTAAAGATATGAATTAAGGTAATGTGCGCAAGTATATGGGTCAGATTGTAATATAGTTTTTACAATGAAATATGGAAGTATTCCTAGGATCGTACCCAAGGGAGGCGAGACTAAGATTCATTCCTACGCTAATGGGTCTAGTTAGTAATTTAATTAAATTATATTACAATTAATCCTATGGTGATAAGAAAAGCTATTATAGAGACAGATTGCATATTTTATAAGATTCAATGATAGAAAACTAACTCGCTTCAATGTTCATAATTAACTCCTATTACAGGTTTTATCCAATCAACTAGTCAGTAACCTAGTAGGGCCTCTATAACAGCCTATTTTTCAATAGTGTCAAAAATAGTGGTTTCGGGGCCACCAAACCTGACGAGTAAATTCGTAAATATTATTATTTAATATTTACAAGTCAAATATGGTTTAAAAAGGTTTTTGATTTGATAATTTATGTTATATAAGCGAGTTATTAAGTTCAAGTGGTATGACCCTAAGGTCAAGTGGTTTTAGAAAATGAGGTATCGGGACCTTATTTCTATAAAACGAACTATAAATATTTACAGAGTTCCATTAAGGTGGTATTAAAGTTTCATTGAAAAATTTTAACGTTTAGATAGTTAATTAATTAAAAAGGACTAAATCGTAAAAGATAAAAAAGTCAATCGCTATTAGTTTAAAAGTATTAAATTGATTAAAGAATTATAATTGGGTGGCCTTAATGGGTAAATTACCCATTCTTTAGTTGGTGGACGGTTAAAGCTTCAGTTTCTTTTAATTTTATGTGTTTTATAT